>JANAVB010006597.1:778366-858418 GCA_029216955.1 Iris pallida | reverse complement strand
AAAGTGTGAGCAGAACATTTTCTCAAATAGAAAACAAGCCATGAATAGGAAACGAAATCTCATATAAGGAACAGGTCATGACCTCAGATTGAAAGAAAGTTTTAAACGATGTCTTGAATGGTGAATAGAAGCAAATATCGAATAAGAATCAAATTCCAACAAGCCTCGAATAGAAAACTGAACCTCGAAGAGAAAACAAAACTCATGAATTATAACAAGTTCTGAATAGGAAACAGAATTCTGAGTAGAATCTCAAAAAAGCAAGGTTACGAAGAGTGGATGGAGGAGTATCAATCAACGAATAGGAAATAATATCTCGAAATAAGTTTCGAATATCAACCAAGGTTCCAAAATAAAAAACAAGAAGTTTCAAGAATGATCTAGATGCTAAGAAAAATTTAAGGGAAGACTGGATTGCGAATCAAGATACATGGTTTTCTCCAACCATGCAAAAGAAGCCTTCTGCCTTCAGTCTATCTTCAGTATTCCTCCGGGACTGGAATCTCTTCAATCTTCTTTAACTGTCTTAACGTAGACTGGTTCATGCGGTAGTTGTCACTCCCGTTTCTCGTTATACGTATTTTTATTATACGTGTCCGAATTTCTGACATTTGTCAGGAGGATCGTAGTTAGACTTATCTTGCTTAGCCTAGTCTTGGTTTAATCTTGACTTGGTTTATTTTTGGATTGGTTCAACATGTTGGCTTGGTTTGGTTTAAGATGGTTGGGCTTAATATATAAGTCAACCCCTTTCTCTCTCCTCTATTTATTTCTCATAACTTCTCCATCTTCTTCATTTACTCCTCTCCACCTACACCCAAGAGCCTAGGCAAGTGCAACTTGCTTCATGATCGATCTTAAGTTTTATTGTTCCATTATCTTCTTTAAATGATTATAAGCCTCTTTGGAACTGTAGCTCCCCTTCCCAAAAATTTTGAAATATTCTATTTTTACTTATTTTAATTAAATGACAATTTTTAGATTTTATAAATAATTAATTATTATATTTAATTGTTATATTAAATTGTTATAATGGGATTTATAATTTATGCGTATATATATTATATATGTGTATGTGCATGTGTATATATATATATGTGCATGTATATATATATAAATATATACACTAAATATGTGTACGTATATATAATATATATCTATATATATATATATATATATATATATATATATATATATATATATATATATATATATATATATGAATATAAAATATATATATATATATATATATATATATATATATATATATATATATATATATATATATATATATGAATATCGATTTATTATCTGAAATAGAAAATTTAGGAAATAGATAATATTCTTATTATATTATTCTTATTATACAGGTGTAGGTGTATCTCATAATTTTAACATTATATTATTCTTATTGTATTATTATTATTATATTATTCTTATTATATTGTTATTAGTATATATTTATGGGTGTATATATAGTTATATATATGTAAAGAAAACCATAGAAAAATAAATAGGAAAAGAAAAGAAAAATAAAAGGAAAAGAGGCAGAGCAGTAGCTTTCCCGAGCCCGGCCCTAAGCCTCAGCTTGGTAAACCCAGCACCCATATATATACTTATACACGAGAGCCAAAGAGGGAGTCTCAAAACCCAAACCCCATATCCGAAACCTAGCAGCCACCACCCTCCTCTCACCATTTCCGAGCTTCTCGACAGGTGTTGTGCTCCGCCGCAGCAATGCGTGGCGTATCTGGCCAGGACTCTTCGGGCATTCGACACCCTCCTCGCGACCATGCGGGACGCGAACTGGGCGCCACAACTTCTGCCTCCGTCCGAATTCCCCACCGCGTGATGGTCATCATAGTACCCCGGCGCAGCGGATTCGACCACGGTGAGCTCTCTGGTCGACTTAGTTGTTCCTCTGTGAGTTCCTTCTCATCATTCCCTTGTGCTGCCAAACTCTATTTATATAGAGAAGTTTAGCTTGTAGGCTCTCTTAGCCATATGAACTAGCTGACGTCTAGGTTATACAAACAAGGTGAACTAAACTTTTCCTCTCTGCTATCATACACAGATCGAATAGTAGAGGGTGTGCGTTAAATTTAAAGATGAATATTGGTTTTCCATAGGAGTGTTACAGGATGTTTAGTGTTTAGAATGGGGAGGACTAACAAAATACTACTCGACTAAAATACATACGTAGGTATTCATGAGGCTAAGAATGGTGGTAACCCGACTCTGGTTAGTGTAGATACGCAAGAGCGGCCCGACAAATCGACTCAAAGTCGATGAGAGATCTGTTACAAAACAGAGTGTATAGCAGTCTCTCGACCCAACTTGGCACGCATTTTCTGAACCGAACATTAGGAAATTTTGGAATCTATTTAATGGAAGTCCTAGACAACCTATAGGACTTTGCAACCCAAGTTATGGAAGCCAATTTGATTGACTGAGCGTCGAGAAATCGACGTCTCAAAATGACCAAAAACTCGTTTTTAAAATTATAGAAATTCAATAAAACACTCTGATACCACGTGCGTCCCGCCAATCCGGGCGATGCGGTCGTGAACCGAAAGCATCGAAAGCTGCGTAATGGTTTCGTGGTCGTGTGGGCTTTGACGGAATTCAAATTGGTTGCGTGTGCGCGACGAATTTGATGCGTATCCGTCGAAATTTACCATATCGGCCTCTGTGCAAGTTTCCTAATTACTTCGTGCACGCTCGTCAGATCGAGGCAAAACTTGTGCCAACATGACCATATCATTTTTTTGGTCTTGTACGCCAAGTTTGGTCCAATTCTGAGACCGTTGAATCGGACGCCGTTTTGCGGGCCCTACGGTCCGACTCAACGGACGATTTTGTGCACGGCCCGCCGAAATCTAACTCTGGACATACGGTTGGGTTCGTATCAGAAAATTGGATTCGTAGACATGTATTTTCACAACTTTAGAGATCGTTGACTCTGGCACGCTTTTCGGTGCAAAACGGGTCCAACGGCGGACACCGTTTTGATCCGAAATTACCGTTTTACCCCTGTGTCCAGAATTGGACTTAAGGACAGGCAATCCTAGCTAATTTGACTATTCTGAGAACGTTGGTAATGTTTATTTCAGCATCTGGAGACTCTTTACATGTGTTGACTTTAGTGACTCATCTGATGTGGTTGTACTATCGGTTTCTCCAGCTAAGGACCTCAGGCAAGTGCACTTTCTGATTGCTTTCGATTCATAGTAGTATTTTCATTTCATGTCTATACATATATCTTGCTGCTTGTTGACACGCTCGTCACACGGAGTAGTCGGGAGAAGAAATATCTTAGTAGACATATGGAATACCCATAAATTTCCCCAAAATGTCTATTCTTGCATGATAGCAGCTGCACACGACACATGTAGGTGCCAGATTTACCCCCTAACCATTTACATATCGAAACGGATATTTCACACCACATAGGTAGATGTCTTTTATTTATTTTCCTTTTCTTCTCTACCGTGTCGTGTCATCAGTACTTTCCAGTTTTCATATCTCATATGTTATTTTCATGTTTTGTTAACTCTATTGTGTTTTTGATTTGTCGTCGGTTTGTATGCTTGTTCCATTCCTGACTGAAAACCAACATTTTTCAGGTTTAGCCGCGATCACTCTTAGCATTGGGAAGGCTTGGGTATGCTCAGGTCAACCTAGAAATAGATAGCAGCTGTATCATTTTCATAGATTGTGAGAACTTTTTATTTTCTTTAAATATAAATGTTGTAATTGTTGTGATAAAATTTAGAAATGTGAATGAGCAGCAAATGTTATATTTTGTGATTTTGAGCATCTTGGCCGTGGCAGCGTTCTACTGCCGACTTTGCGGCGTAGGCTGGCTTGGACAAGTCTCGTATCCGAAAAAGCGGGTGCGGGTCGTGACAGGAACTTAGAGTTTTTGATTTTTATGGGTGGATTCTTGTAGATCTAAGTTTAATACATTTTTAATTTTTTTGGGGTTTTGATCTATCAAACTTGCTTGTTTTCAAAAACTAGCTATTCCATGTTGTAGAGAATTTCCTTCTACCATATTTTGGCCTTTGAAAGTCCTAATTTGGAGTTATTTTGACCGAATTATGGTCATTTAAAGTTCATGGGTTCAACCAAGCATTTTTATGCTGGTTGGAGAAGATGAACAGTGTGCGCGCGA
This sequence comes from Iris pallida, assembly GCA_029216955.1. Classification (NCBI taxonomy): domain Eukaryota; kingdom Viridiplantae; phylum Streptophyta; class Magnoliopsida; order Asparagales; family Iridaceae; genus Iris; species Iris pallida. The sequence goes on along the minus strand of JANAVB010006597.1, from coordinate 854,241 downwards.
GCTTTTTAGCACCACGTGGTACTGCCGTAACCTGGCACTGCCGTAATCTGGCACTGCCGCAACCTGGCCCTGCTAGTGCCAGCAACCTGGCACTGCCGTAACCTGGCTTGGCACATCCTAGCTTGGCACAACCTAGCTTGGCACAACCTGGCTTGGCACACTCTTGATAAGTAACAAGTAAACTTGATATGACATGTATAATTTTGTTAGTGGCCCGTCGAGGCGCACTCCTGACAAGCAATCTTGACAAGTAACAAGTAACCTGACATGACATAATAATCTTGAACGCTGTTGTGACAGCTACCCTGACTTGCTAAGTAACTCTTGCCTTGACACCGTGGTTGATTTTCTTGATTGTGCCTGTATAAGCTACCAGTCTCGTCTTGCATCATGTCTATGACATGAATTCCTGGTTACCACGGTCAGGGATTCATAATAAATCTGACTAGGTTAATGACTAGATTGATCAAGTAGTTCATATAGAGAGATTTTTCAGTTACAGGTGATCCCGTTATCCCGGCCATACTAGAAGGACTTGTAGCCTGACGACGAGTAGGGTACATTTCTAGCTCACTGTCATATGGGACACTTCTTGAAAACATAAGTACTGAAAGTACACCAGTAAGCTTGATAACTCTTGTAACTCTAATAAATCTCCTCGCCTAGAAAACCTGGATAGCTGCAGGGCTTGTGACTGCGGGAACATCTCATTGCATCTTGCTAGTAACTAGGCTTGTGATAACCCTAGTTAGTTAAAGTATCAAGCCATACTCCTTGCTTGGCCGTGAATGGTGGATGCAGTCCAGTCATGTCTAATCGATGCCAGCCTATGATTATTTTATCGCATGCTTGCTTATGTTTTACTCTTGTCGATAATTGGTTAGAAACTAAGCTCTGTTCATGTGAAGGGTTACAACCCCGGTCCTTGTTTGGTTTACGGGTTGTAACTTGGCTACCAGAATAGTTCCTTAGTTGTCTTATCGTCTATCACCTTGTTTTCTCTAGCTCATGTCTTTTATTACCATTTATGTTTCCATGTGCTAATATGCTGGTTTTAGTTCTTAAGTGAAGCCTCCCTTGTGGCACTTGCTCTTTCTGGGGTCTAACCCAGCTGGTTTTGTATGGCCAGATTTTCGAGTAGGACTCGAGGATCGTCCAGCCTTCCAGCCAGATGGTGACCACTAGGCGCAACCCTGGCAACAGTGGGTTCTTATTTTACTCTCCCACTCTCTTGTAAAAATATTTTTTTGAGGCGTTTAGCCGCTGAGCAAGTGTTAGCTCATTTGTAACTTTGCTTACTATCTGCCTACGGGCTATAACATGATTGACAAATCCTAGGGTTGATCATGTATGATTTAAACTCTTGCTAGTGTTCATATTTTGTATGACTAGCTTCATGATCATCTGAAAATGTAATATTTGGGATGCCTTACCTTGTATGTCTGATGATCTAACATCTTGTAACATTTAGTTACTTGCTTAAGATTGAGACACTAGGCTTGTTCAGGACCATAAGAGACGTTGGCTTGTAGATAAACCCTCATGCATCTAGACAGTCGTGACCATATATCGAGGTAGATTATACTTTAATATACGTAGCTGGCTATGTCTGTCCTCCACTCTCCAGTATTCTGGTTCTGGGGCGTGACACGGTTTAAGTGGTGGCCCATACAGGTCTTGTAAATCAAGATGTGTGAGGGTTTCACTAAATAGATGTCTCAATCAGCACTCGCCCTTGATCTCTACTCGTATCTTCTAATCTTTCTGAAATCTTGACCTGATTACATGTTTATATCATCGATCTATCATGGTCCTTCCTTATTGTTCCCTATGTCATTTTTTCAGCGGTATTGTTACTGGTCCTACCGATCAGCAAGGTGGAGCACCTCCAGTGGACCAGCAACAACCTGGAGACCAAGCCCAGCACTCTGGAGCAGCCTTCCGAGTCATGCAATCCGGGGATCCAGAGCCTTCAGTTCAACCCGTCCAGCCTGCAGAACCTGATAATGGAACCCTGGTGGGGCTTATTAGGGAATTGCTTGCATCTCAAGATCGTCGGGGCGATGCCCTGTACCAGACAGTACAAGATGCTATAGGCAGAGTTGGTTATCAAGGAAACAATACGACTAACAACTTCAAGCGTTTGAACCCTCCTTTCTTTGACGGCACTGAAGATGCTATTGCTGCTGATGCATGGCTTCAGGACACAGAGGTTATCCTGAAAGCAGCTAGGATTCCTGAGGGTGAGAAAGGGGCCATCGTGCGCCTACAGTTATTGGACTTAGCTCGCAGTTGGTGGGTGATGCAAGCAGTTGGATTGGCAACGCCTGTCTTATGGGCAGTATTCAACGACAAGTTCCAGACGAAGTACTTTGATACAGTAGCTCGGTATAATTTACAGACCAGATTCAGCAATCTCAATCAGATGGAAAGAACAGTCGATGGATATACGGTCGATTTTTCTAGGCTTAGTCGATTTGCTCCCACCTTGGTGGCGACCGAATCGGACCGAGCGCAGCGATTTCAGCAGGAACTCTACCTAGAGATCATTATATCAGTGGAGCAGTTTAAGCACCAGACATTTGATGTCGTCTTACGAGCAGCGAAGAGGCATAAGTATACCTCCCAGAGGATAATAGATCGGACTGGAGGACGGAAGAGGTCTTATGGACAGTTGTTCCAGTCATCAACACCAGTCCCGGCAGCTAGGGCTTTGACCATTGGAGCTCCTAGAAGGACGACCACAGTTTCGTCGGTTCAACACTCGACACCGACGTACCCTCAGCAACAGAAAAAAAAAAGCAGAAGCAGTCTTCCGCGATGGGCTGTACTCATTATGGGAAGCCCGGACACGTAGTCTCAGAGTGTCACAGAGCACAGGGGTTGTGCTTGGCTTGTGGGGCACCGGATCACATGATAGGGTCCTGCCCGCATAGAGCCAGTTCCTCTTTATCAACCCTAACCAGTCCATCGGTTAAGGGACCATTACCAGTGCAGCAGCAGTACCAGCCTCTGAGGCCATTGCCGCCTCAGGCTCAAGCTTTCCAGCAGTAGAGGTCGCAACAGTATGCTCAGGCCCAAGCTCAGATTCAAAACAGGCGAGAGGTCACAAGCAGAGGGAACCAGCACCGAGAGGACAAGGTCAAGCTATGGCTCTAACCGTGGCAAAAGAATTAGCATCAGGTAAGGTGGTGGCAGGTACCATTCTCGTCAACTCTTTACCAGCATCAATATTATTTGATTCGGGTGCATCGCATTCATTTATGTCTACACGATTTGCTACACGAATAGGACTGGAGCCCGAGTCATTATCAGTAAGTCTCAATATACTTACTGGTAACGGTCTTGTAGGGGTAGATAGAGTCTATTCCTCGTGTCGAATCGTAGTTAGCGGTAGAGAGTTTTTTGCTAGATTGATAGAATTTCCGATGGCCGACTATGATGTGGTCCTAGGAATAGATTGGTTGAAGGATCAATACGCAAGAATAGACTGCCATATTGGCAGGATTATTTTTGGTATTTCAGACGAACCAGAGTTTTCATTTTCTAGAGGCGAAATAGAACCTTCTCCACCAGTCTTGCGGATGGTAGTGGCAGAAGCACTTTAGTTTTCCAGAGTGGTAGAAGAGTTTCCTGATGTATTTCCCGAAGAGCTTCCAGGCATGCCGCCAGAGAGAGAAATAGAGTTCACCATCGATTTAATTCCAGGAATGGCACCAGTATCAGAGAGAGTCTACAGAATGGCACCATCAGAGTTGGAGATCCTGTACAAGATGATTGAAGAACTCATAACCAAGGGATTCATTCGTGCTATTGGATTACCTTGGGGAGCCCCGATGCTTCTTGTGAAGAAGAAGGATGGTACGTCAAGATTATGTGTTGATTATCGTACCTTGAATTCTGTAACAATCAAGAACAGATATCCTCTACCGAGGATAGATGGCTTATTCGATCAACTCAATAGGGCAGCAGTATTCTCGAAGATTGACTTGCGGTCGAGGTGCCATCAGATCAGAGTCAGAGAGCAAGACATTCCGAAGACAGCATTCAGATCTAGATATGGACATTAGGAGTTTCTCGTTATGCCATTTGGAGCGACCAATGCGCTAGCCGTATTCATGGACCTCATAAATTGTATCTTCATGCCCTATTTGGACCAGTTCGTGATAGTGTTCATAGACGACATCTTAGTTTATAGTAAGAATGAAGCAGAGCATGAGCAGCATCTCCGAATAGTCCTACAGATTCGTAGAGAGCACGAGTTGTATGCGAAGTTCAGTAAGTGCGAATTTTGGCTTGATCGTATTTCGTACTTAGGTCACATCATCACCCGAGGGGGAGTGGAAGTGGATCCCCAGAAGATAGACATGGCCAGTTCCCAACACCGTCGTAGAAGTTCGCAGTTTCCTAGGATTGGCCGGCTATTACCGACGATTTGTGTCAGACTTTGCTCGAATTTCGGCAACATTGACGCAGTTGACTCGCAAGGATGTACAGTTTGCTTGGACAGTAGAGTGTTCATTCGAGAAGTTGAAGCAAGGATTGATGACGACACCCATTCTCACACTTCCAGATGGGACTGGAGGATTTTTAGTTTATTGTGACGCTTCCGGCAGAGGATTGGGACGTGTCTTAATGCAGCATGGTAAGGTAGTAATTTATTCATCACGTCAACTTCGTGATCATGAGAGAAATTATCCAACCCACGACTTGGAGTTAACAGTGGTGGTCTTCGCACTTAAGTTGTGGAGGCATTACTTGTATGGAGATCGGGTAAAGATTTTTACCGACCACAAGAGTCTTAAATATGTGTTTACTCAGAAGGATCTTAACATGCGTCAGAGGAGATGGCTAGAGCTACTTGTGGATTACGACATCAACTTACAATATTATCCTGGGAAGGCCAATATTGTTGCAGATGCGTTGAGTAGAAGAGCAGGAGCTTATTTTCTAACAGCACAACAAGAGTTATTAGCAGATCTTCAAAAGATAGGAATAGAAGTAGTTCTTCCTACCAATGTGACATTGATGTGCAGTATGCAAGTTCAGTCCAATATGGTTAAGAGGATCAAGATAGCTCAATCAACAGATTCTAAGCTTTAGCGGCTTAGGGCAGAATGTGTAGCAGGATAGAGAGCAGAGTTGTGTATTTATGAGGACGGTACTCTCCGACATAAAAGGCATCTTTGTGTACCCAACGGTGATATCAGACAGGAGATCATGGCAGAGGCTCATAGTTCGCAGTATTCAATTCATTCCGGTAGCACGAAGATGTATCGTGATATCCGTCAGCATTTCTGGTGGAATGGCATGAAGAGAGAGATAGCCCGATTTGTCTCTCGTTGTTTAGTTTGCCAACAAATTAAAGCTGAACATCAGAGACCAGCCGGATTTCTTAAACCTTTACCGATCCCAGAATAGAAATGGGAGCACATTACCATGGATTTTGTAACTAGATTACCTAAATCTCCAGCTGGGAGAGATGCTATCTGGGTTATAGTTGACCGGCTCATAGCTTATTTTATCCCTTTCAGAATTGGCCAGTCAACGGATCAGCTTGCAGAGATGTACCTCAGGCAGATAGTCAGATTGCATGGAGTGCCAATTAGTATCATATCATATAGAGATTCAAGATTCATATCGTACTTTTGGCGGAGTCTTCAAGAGAGTTTGGGGACTCATCTCAAGTTCAGTTCAGCATATCATCCACAGACATATGGTTAGTCAGAACGCATGATTTAGACTCTCAAAGATATGTCACGATCATGTACACTCAACTTCGGTGGTTCGTAGGAAGATCACCTTCATCTCGTGGAGTTCTCCTACAATAACAGTTTCCAGGCCAGTATCCAGATGGCACCGTTTGAGGCACTGTGTGGCAAAAAGTGCAAATCACCTTTAGCCTGGGATAATATAGGCGAGAGGCAGATGCTTGGTCCTGAAATGGTCACTCGGACTATCGAGGTGGTCAGACAAGTTAGAGATCATCTTCGAGTTGCACAAGATCGTCAGCATCATTGGGCCGATTCTCATCGTCGTCCTCTTGAGTTTTCTATCGGTGACCACGTATTCCTTAGGATCTCGCCTACCCGTGGCGTCATTCGATTCGACGTACGGGAAAAGCTTAGTCCTAGGTATATAGGCCATTTGACATTTTCGAGCGAGTAGGTGATGTGTCCTATCGTCTTGCTCTTTCACCATCGTTATGTGAGGTACATGACGTATTCCATGTATCCCAATTGTGATGGTATATCCCGGATCCGAGCCATTTTCTTGATCGTTCAAAATTGGTTGTTGGTACCAACCTTTCGTATGAGGAAAGGCCCGTATCCATATTGGACCGAAGAGAGAGGGTACTCAAGAACAAGACTATTAAGTTAGTCCATATTACGTGGGATCATTACTCTTTGGGTGAGTCAATTTGGGAACGTGAGGATGATATCTGATCGCGATATCCACACATGTTTGACTCATAAGGTATAATATCTTTCTTATGCCGTATGTTCTTAACTCCTTGCTTGCATGAATGATTGCTTGATTAATTGCTAGTCATAGATTGCATGTGGTTAGTGTAGCTTGCCCCGACATCTCTAACCTCTTGATTAAATTTCAATGACGGAATTCTTTTAAGGTGGGTAGAGTTGTCAATCTCGTTTCCCGTTATATGTATTTTTATTATACGTGTACGGATTTCTGACATTTGTCAGGAGGATCGTAGTTAGACTTGTCTTGCTTAGCCTAGTCTTGGTTTAATCTTGACTTGGTTTATTTTGGGTTGGTTCAACATGTTGGCTTGGTTTGGTTTGAGATGGTTTGGGCTTAATATATAAGTCAACCCCTCTCTCTCTCTCCTCCATTTATTTCTTATAACTTCTACATCTTCTTCATTTACTCCTCTCCACCTACACCCAAGAGCCCTAGGCAAGTGCAACTTGCTTCATGATAGATCTCAAGTTTTATTGTTCTATTCTCTTCTTTACATGATTATAAGCCTCTTTGGAACTTAGAGTTTTTAATTTTTATGGGTGGATTCTTATAGATCTAAGTTTGATACATTTTTGGTTTTTTGGGGTTTTGATCTATCAAACTTGCTTGTTTTTAAAAAATAGTTGTTCCATGTTGTAGAGAATTTTGTTCTACCCGATTTTGACCTTTAAAAGTCCTAATTTGGAGTTATTTTGACCGAGTTATTGTCATTTGAAGTTCATGGGTTCAACCAAGCATTTTTATGCTGGTTGGAGAAGATGAACAGTGTGCGCGCGCGCTTTTTAGCACCGCATAATCTAGGTTGCGCGCAACCTGGCACTGCCGCAACCTGGCACTGTCACGACCCGCACCCGCTTTTCGGATACGAGACGTGTCCAAGCCAGCCTACACCGCAGAGTCGACGGTAGAACACTGTCAAGCCCACAAGAAATAAAAGCTCATAATAAAATAATTTCTCATTCACATTTCTAGATTTATTACAACATTTATAACTAAAGAAAATACAATACTTTACATTTAATAGAATTGATACAAATGCTATCTATTTCTAGGTTGTCTTCAGCATACCCAAGTCTTCTCCAGTGCTAAGAGTGATCGCGGCTAAACCTAAAAAATATTGGTTATCCAGTCAGGATTGGAACAAGTACACAAACCGACGGCAATGCAAAACACAATAGAATTAACAAGACATAAAAATAGCATATGGAATATGAAAGCTAGTAAAAAAACTGATGACATAGCACGATAGCGAAGTAAACAAGAAAAAACTAATAAAAGACATCTATCTATCTAGGTGGTGTGAAATATCTTAGTATACATGTGAACTACCCAGAAAGTCCTAATTTGACCTTTGAAAGTCCTAATTTGGAGTTATTTTGACCGAGTTATTGTCATTTGAAGTTCATGGGTTCAACCAAGCATTTTTATGCTGGTTGGAGAAGATGAACAGTGTGCGCGCGCGCTTTTTAGCACCGCATAATCTAGGTTGCGCGCAACCTGGCACTGCCGCAACCTGGCACTACCGCAACCTGGCTTGGCATAACCTAGCTTGGCACAACCTAGCTTGGCACAACCTGGCTTGGCGCACTCTTAATAAGTAACAAGTAAACTTGATATGACATTTATAATTTTGTTAGTGGCCCGTCGAGGCGCACTCCTGACAAGCAATCTTGACAAGTAACAAGTAACCTGACATGACATGATAATCTTGAACGTTGTTGTGACAGCTACCCTGACTTGCTAAGTAACTCTTGTCTTAACACCGTGGTTGATTTTTTTGATTATGCCCGTATAAGCTACCTGTCTCGTCTTGCATCATGTCTAGGACATGAATTCCTAGTTACCACGGTCAGGAATTCATAATAAATCTGACTAGGTTAATGACTAGATTGATCAAGTAGTTCATATAGAGAGATTTTCCAGTTACAGGCGATCTCGTTATCCCGGCCATACCAGAAGGACTTGTAGCCTGCCGACGAGTAGGGCACATTTCCAGTTCACTGTCATGTGGGGCACTTCTTGAAAACATAAGTACTAAAAGTACACCAGTAAGCTTGATAACTCTTATAACTCTAATAAATCTCCTCGTCTGGATAACCTGGATAGCTGCAGGGCTTGTGACTGCGGGAACATCTCATTGCATCTTGCTAGTAACTAGGCTTGTGATAACCCTAGTTAGTTAAAGTATCAAGCCGTACTCTTTGCTTGGCCGTGAATGGTGGATGCAGTCCAGTCTAGTCTTGTCTAATCGATGCCAGTCTATGATTACTTCATCGCATGCTTGCTTATGCTTTACTCTTGCCGATAATTGGTTGGAAACTAAGCTCTGTTCAGGTGAAGGGTTACAACCCCGGTCCTTGTTTGGTTTACGGGTTGTAACTTGGCTACCGGAATAGTCCCTTAGTTGTCTTATCGTCTATCACCTTGTTTTCTCTGACTCATGTCTTTTATTACCATTTATGTTCCCATGTGCTAATATGTTGGTTTTAGTTCTTAAGTGAAGCCTCCCTTGTGACACTTGCTCTTTCTGGGGTCTGATCCAGCTGGTTTTGTATGGCCAGATTTCGGAGTAGGACTCGAGGATCCTCCAGCCTTCCAGCCAGATGGTGACCACTAGGCACAACCCTGGCAACGAGTGGGTTCTTATTTTGCTCTCCTACTCTCTTATAAAAATATTCTTTTGAGACGTTTAGCCGCTGAGCAAGTGTTAGCTCGTTTGCAACTTTACTTACTGTCTGCCTACGGGCTGTAACATGATTGACAAATCCTAGGGTTGATCATGTATGACTAAAACTCTTGCTAGTCTTCATATTTTGTATGACTAGCTTCATGATCATCTGAAAATATAATATTTGGGATGCCTTACCTTGTATGTCTGATGATCTAACATCTTATAACATTTACTTACTTGCTTAAGATTGAGATAATAGGCTTGTTCAGGACCATAAGAGACTGTTGGCTTGTAGATAAACCCTCATGTATCTAGACAGCCGTGACCGTATATCGAGGTAGATTATACTTTAATATACGTAGCTGGCTGTGTCTGTCCTCCGCTCTCCAGTATTCTGGTTCTGGGGCGTGACAGTAGTGCTCCATGTGATTGCTAAATCTGGAAAGGTGGGTCCCTTTGCTATAGTCCTGATGCTTCTCGTGCTTGTCCTTAGGCAGTATGATCAACGGTCTCCGGGCAATCCTTGACTTGATGGACAGACGATCCGCAGAATAAGCATATCCTCAGTCTCATATGGCACTCATCGTAGTGGTGTCTTGTCCTCTTATAGAAAGCACAATGAAGGCCAGTCTGAATCTACCTCTGGTGATACAGCTGATGATGCGACTGAATAGGCGCTATTTGAGTATTGCGACGCTTTGCGGATACACAGCAGTTGTTATCCCTGCCATAAGCTTCTTGTCTCTCCTGGACTTTAGCTTTCATCTCGTTCTATTGTCTGCGCTACATTCTGGATCTCCTGGCTGGTGATTCCAATCTCCAGAGAAGTCGAGTCCTCAGAGACTTAGATGATTTTCAGTGGCGACTCCAGGTTCTCGATCTGCTCCTCGGTGTAAGTTTTGCGCTCAATGTCGGAAAAGTCCAAGGGTCTGAGAGTCTGGAAATCAGAAGTCCTCCCTAGCTCGGAAAACACATCTGTAAGTCTAGCTTGGAAAAGGATGGCCTACTCCCTCTCGGTATCAAGGAACTCTTAAAACGTCTCCGTCAACTGCGTACTACCCATGGGGATAGTAGGGCGATAGAAAGTAGTGGAGGCTCGAAACCCTCAAATGTAGGTGGATCAACTGTTCCAGTGTTGCGTGCTTTGAACTATCTGAAAAACAGAAAACTGTTAAAATAACCTAGACCTAAAAACAACAAGTGTTTATAGAATATTAATATACCCGATGTACCCGATTCCCTATGTTGTGATCAAGTTTTTCTAGTTTAAACAAGTCTTCCAATAGCACTCTAATACCTAGGTACTATTAGGACTGACATGCATGGGCCACCACTAAAAACATGTCACAACCCGCTCCCGAATAATCGGATATGAGTCGGACACGTCCAGCCTTCGTCGTTAGACACGACGAAGTAAGCTATACCAAGCTAGGGAAATCTAACCAGATAAACATGAATGTGCACAATCACAGCATCTGTAAAACATTCCCAGAAAGATCACCATATTCCACAAATCCATATAATATAAATGTACCAGTCATCAGGAATGGAATGTACTATGAACTCTAAAATAATATCTAGGAGTAAAGCTAAACAGTCTAAACCTGAAGCCTCTAGCTAAGTCATGTCTCCATCATGCTAAGCTAATATCCCGGGCTCTGGCCCATATGGTAGAATGATATCCTGCAAGTACACCTGTAACATATCCAGTCAGGAGCGGAGCAAAGTAAAATTCTAGGTAATGAACAAGAACATCACGATATGGGAATGAGTACAGGAGAACATGAACTATAAAGTACAGAAAAAGAACATGAAAGTACATGAATGTAAAGTACAAGAAATAAAGTACATGAATGTAACCATGAACCTGAAGTACAAGACATGACATGTGCTCAATATTTGAAATACAACTAGTCTATGTGACCGGCTGGGGTGAGTACAGGAACATGTACAAGAGTACATAAATATCGGTACGGCTTAGGACCCGCGTGCACAGTGCGAGGACTAGGCTATCTACATGAATTTTAGAACCAGGGTTTGGTCACATAGCTAGTGTATTTTTCCACCCCGACATAAGTAAGTACAAGAACATGAAGTACAGGGGTACAAGATATCATGTCATGATGTGTCACAAGAAAAGTACAAGATATATAAATGCACAAGACCATAGAAAGTACTTGCCTTGCTCAGGGTGATCGGGAATAGGAAGTAGCTGCTAATCCACCTGATAATGGATACAATTTGGTTAACTTCTACACAAGTTATACTAGCTACTCGCATCTCCTAACTAAGTCTAGCTTATGGAATATTTATAAAATATACTAGTTGTACACTTAGATATAGAACAATAAGTATATATATTCATTATCCACAAGCATCCTTATACAACAAAAAATGGTTACAAAGATCTGCCAAATTACAACAGAACTACCTATACCCAACTCCATTCCAAAGCCAAAACCCTTATTAATGAATTAACCAAAACGCTATTGTACTCAACCAACATTCAAACAACCACCCTGTACCAAATACCTGATCCCATCATATCCTCAAAACACATACAACTCAAAATCCAACAGCTCCATCAAAGGGGTCAGTAAGAATGAACTTCCAGTTTAGCTCAATATACAACCCAAGCATTATGCAACTCAAGCAAGCCCATTTGTTAACCAAATAACCATCACCCCACACACACAGTTATATATAGGGTGCCAGTCCCACAACATAACCCTTGAAACTCTTCATAGAGCTGGGTTCGACCCTCCTCAACTCGGTTTGCTGCAACCAACTCAACAACACTAATTACAAACACACCATCACCTAGCAATAAGTTTGAGCAATATATAAATAAATTTGAATCTAATGTCTCTTTCCATTCACCAAACATTTCAAAACACCTACAGCTAACTTCGAGCAAAAACAGTTACACAAAGGAAGAATATACTGGTACTGACTATTATTTCTAAACTCGAGTTCAATTACTCAGTTTGCCAAACACCAACCCAAATTCCAGAAATATACTCATTCAAATCGTCCCTAATACAAAACCAGAACTTAATACAAAAATATACAATTGAATGAAAGAATATACAATCCAAAGAGAGGAACCAAAATAGAAATATTAAATAATAGACTATAAGTAACATTGCACTTGCTAAGCCAATTCCAGCCCAGTCGACCCGTCTATGCAGACATGGACACAGGAGGACACGAGCTCCTGAAGGCAATAACTAGTCTTGGATACGCACTCCGAATACTGCTACAGCCAACACACGCCATACCACTGACTGGCACCCCCGGACACGACCGCACTTGGACACACCACAGGACACACCAAGCCAACTTCAAAATCGAAATAACACTTCAATACAAGTAACAGAGGGGAAAAGGATTACCAGCAGGAATTTCTTCCAAAATTGAGGACACAATCAAAGGCACAACACCGCTACCAGGACGGAGCCAAAACAACACTTCCGAGTACTCAGATCCTTCACAACAGAATTTGGAAGGAAATCGAGTCTGTCTTCGAATCCTAGCAACTGATCTTAGCAAGGCTTGCTCGATCAGTGTTCTGACTGTCAATTGATGTTAGGAACTGGCTCGGATCAATCTGTAGATGTTGAGTTCTTGACCAAACAGTGATCCCTAGCCGATCGAACCCATTAGTTGCATAGATCGGCACTCAGGAATTTGTGATCGGCAGCCTTGACTGAGCAGCAGTCACATTTCCAGAGAGGAAGCGACGTCGATCTGAAATTCTAGATCGAGAATACTTAGTTCGATCGCGATCGAAGCGACTAAAGAGAGAAAGGGATCAGAATCGAACTCACCGAACGTCGAACGTCTAGATTGGAAGAAGCTTGATCACACGGAGGAGGTTGTCGTGTCGACGGAGGATCCTCGCGCCATAGGATGGTCGGGGGAGACGAATTCGTCGGAGAAGAATATCTGAGGGTGAACCGTCGAGGAAGGTTGGAAGAAACGAACCACAGTGGCTTGCTGAGGAAGAAGAAATCTACCACCGACTAGGGAGAGAAACGGGATCTCAATCGCCGCCGTGGCCTGTCGATCCACCATCAGGAAGAACGGTGCGCCGTCGGAAAGGTGAGCGCCACCGCGATGGTGACTCCTTCTTCAACCGTCGGCTAGGGGACCATCGTCGTCTTCGTCGATTGCCGGCCGCTGGAGGTAAATTTAGGGTTAGGGTTTGGAAGGAGATTTGGGGAAGGAAATGGAGAGAGAAGCTCGGCTGAGATTTGCTGAGGAAATCAAGAAATTCTCTCTCCTGTTCAATATCAATGTGAGTCGAATTTACAAAAAAAACCCTTCAATAAATGTACAGCTAATTTACAGGACCCCCCCCCCCCCCCCCGTGCAAAATCCTTTAAGCAAAGAAGCCCCCCTCCCCTTTTCACATATTAGAAAATGAAACAAAAGTTAGTTAGAAGAATTGTTAAAAAGGGTTACAAGTGGTGGGGGCCACAATTGTTGTTACAACTAACTTTGAATTTGAAAATCCTGCTATTAAGTCAATTTTCCTCCAAAGTATAAATCAAAATATTTATTCGGAGATATTTAATAAAACATTATCAATATTCAATATTACTTAAATCAAACTTGTGATTATTATTAGAAACTTTAAAATTTTCAAAAAATAGAAAAATGGAGTTACAGGCCAACTACTGAGCTCTGTCATGGCGCTGTGGACAGTCCATGGCATGATGTTGTCCCGATCCGCACCTCAAGCACTGGTTGAGCCTCTTCCTGTACTCCCTCTGAAAGTGTCCCTTCTTGCCACAGTGGTGACAAGTCGGAAGCTCCCTCTACTGGTACGGGGCGGCTCTCTGCTGCTGATGATGGGTCCCCGGGCGACTGGTCGGGCCTCCAGTCTGAACTCTGGCTGGTGCAACTATCTGAGTAGGGCACCTCGTGCTCAACAGATCCCAGTTGATAGCTTCCTGGACTCTGGCCTCGGCTAACATCTCCTCGTAGGTAGTCCTTGACTGTGCGCTCGTATACCTCTGAAGCTCCTTCGTCATGCCGTGATGGAACCTCCGGGCCTTCTCTCTCTCGTCTGGTAGCAGTAGTGTGTCGAACCGGCTGAGACGACTGAACTCTGCGTCATACTCGTCTACGGTCATGTTCCCCTGCTTGGGGTGGAGGAACTGATCGTAGAGAGCATCTCGGATGGTAGCTAGGTAGTACTTCGCCTCAAAGTACTCAAGAAACTGCTCCTAAGTCTTGTTCTTGCCGACTTCACGCTCCTTCGATTCCTATCAATGATGGACATTCCCTTCCATTTGAGTCCTCACAGCAGTTATCCACAAGTCAACAGGTAGCTGCGAAGCCTCCAAGTTCTTCTGTGTACTGGCTATCTAGTCCAATATCTCCTCTGAGCTCTCGTTCCCTTGTAGGGCTTTGGGTTCATCTGACAGTACCTCCAAACGGTGCCCATCTGCTGGACTGGTGCTGGGGCTGGTGGTGGTACCGGCGCTGGTGCTGTCATCCTCTCCAAGACAGTCATCAGAGTCTGCCTCATAGTCTCCGTCTGTTGCCACTGCTGCTGCATCATCATCTGGAAGAACTGGAACATCTGGAGTTGTTCCTCCGTCTGTGGCATCTGTGGCAGGATGGGTGCATACGGCATCTGCTGCTGGTATGCTCCCTGCGGCATCTGGGGAGGATTGGGTGCATAGGGCATCTGCTGCTGGTATGCCCTCTGCGCATCTGGGGAGGGAAGGGAGGTGGTGGAGGCAAAGGGTTCTCCTCCTGACGCATCGGCATCTGAGATGTCTGGCCCTCCTGGTGCATGGGTGCCGGCTACGGTACGAACCCCGCATGGATGGATGGAGTCATCGGGATGGTCTGAACTCGTCCGGAATTCTGGGTGTCCATAGGATCTAGAGTCCTATCAACGCTGGGCGAGGTGTCGGATGCCTGGGCAACGCCATAAGTCATGCGTCCACTGTGCAAATGCATCTCTCTGAAGGAGACAAAACTTCCATAAGATAGGTGTATGAGACAAGCAAGATGAGAGATTTTATATCATAAGATTAGGAATGCAGAAGTCAAAAACGGTAATCAATTTGGATGAGATTCTACATTCCTAGTCCTAATTGCAGGCACGTGTCGGTTTTACCCTAAGCGATGAACTGAGACCTGCATGGGCCACCACTAAAACCATATCATGTCCCACTCCCAAATGTATGGGATTAGGGCCAAACTTGGCCAGCTGATACGACCTAAAGTGAGCTACCCAATTTAATGGACTCACTTAGGCGTACTACGCTGTAAAAGTAACTAACTAAACACAGGCAAATATCTAAATCTCATCCACAAATGACATAGAAAGGAAGTGCTGAATATAAACACAGAGTAGTCTGAAAGTCCAAATACAACTGAAAAAAATACAAGTCTGGTGGACACAATCCCACAGTATATCAAAATGAAAGTACATGAAAGGAAGATAACTAGCTAAGAGTATCAGCTAACTAGATATGAAACTCTCAGCCCAAGTAGCAGCATACCGAGTACAAGGGAACTCCTCGGGATAGACCTCGTAGTCCTCAGCAAAGTCTCCCGCCTCAGCTCCGATACCGTAAATCTTCGAGTATGTGTGCTCGTCGGAATCTGGAAAAGAACCAGGTCCTCAGGAGACATAGCAAGACACAAATAGGAACATTCCATAAAGTAAATACTGATCTAACATAAGGGGGTGCGCTAACCAATCTAAGTGAATGCATACAAAGACAACTTTGGAACGTATGGGTAGATGGAAATAATTTCGTCGAAGCACGGGTCGACGTCGGATCACGAGCCGAAGGATTTGCGTCGGAACATGGGCCGAGTGTCGGATCACGAGCCGATTAGCACAATACTAGCGTACCTTCCAACCGAACCTAGTGCGCAGCTAGTGGCCGTTGTCGAATATACCCACTAGTAAGTACCCATGCCCATAACCGGGCCCCCACTGAGGCCAACATAAAATAATGTAATTGTCTGTCCCATACGCCTACTGGTTGTCTTTCCTGCCTCGTGATGTATAAGTCGCATCCACGACCCAATATCTACTCTCTATGAAGAGTCATCTATCTAGGACTATCGCTACCCTATATGTGCCGTCACACGAACCACTCGCACTGATGGCCAGTCGATAGCGACAGCGCATGCCATGATCCGATCTCACTCAGTATCGTGTCGTAACACGTGTCATGGTCAAGGGAGTTGTAACAACAACTCCACAATTCAAGGGTATGTCGTCTATAACTAAGCCAAGTAGGTAGTCCTAGTGTCGATGCCAACATCGACTGTGCCCGAGGTAATCCCGGACTCTACTAATCAAATCTACGCTAACAAGAGTATAACGATGTGAATGTAAAGACAGTAGTACAAGACAAGGTATACTTGCCTTCAATTCCGTAATGTGCAAATAGTGCTCCGGCCCCTCCTACCTCAATCACGTCGTCCGAGAGACCTACAATTACACAACAAAGACTTACGATACGGTAGAAGAATATCCATAACTATGCATCTAGCCACACACAAAGTAGAGAGTACGTATAGGCACCACATTCACATACTAAGTTATATTTATCCAAGAAGGTGCACAACTACAAGCTACATGTGACAAGTTTATATATATAAGCTTAGGGATGTACGTACACTAGTCCTATGTTGAATCACATGTTGTATATGATTGTACATAGAGCATGTATACATATACAATGTACATTTTGTGAAGGAAATGTATATACAGGTTGTATATATACATATATATATATATATATATATATATATATATATATATATATATATATATATATATATATAATGTGTTCACAAAGAGGTTACTAGGGTGTAGACACATAGTTTTAGGAAGCCTATATATATAAGGGTATTACATACATGCATGGAAAGTAAGTACATATATGTATATATACATTTGATAATGGGAAGTGGTATATATATATTTGTACACATATATATACATAATGAGACTAGAAATAATTATATGTATAAAAAGTGTATGTACATTCAAAGAGTATATATATATATATATATATATATATATATATATATATATATATATATATATATATATATATATATATATATATATATATTATTTATATATGTATATACATATATAAATAATATATATATATATATATATATATATATATACATATATATATATATATATATATATATATACATATATATATATATATATATATATATATATATATATATATACATAGTGAAAAGTATTTATACATATATATGTACATAATGAAAGGGTATGCCATTTGTTCATAAATACTTACATGAAGCTACCTATGCATTTATAAACCATTTATCTATATTAACCATTACATAATTATATGTGAACCATATATACTTAGATATATATTCATTCATTTATATATATATATATATATATATATATATATATATATATATATATATATATATATATATATATATATATATATATATATATATTTATATTACACATGTATGAAACTATCTATGTGTGAACCATATATACAACACATGAAGTGAACACTCTATCCACATTTAACATTACACATAATGAAACCCATATACAATAAAAACACCCCTATAAATCACACATTCACATTTATACATATACATATACATATATATATATATATATATATATATATATATATATATATATATATATATATATATATATATATATATATATATATATAGGGGTGAGCAATTTTCGGATTTAAAACCGAAAACTGACCCAAAATAGAGGTTCGGGTCGATTTTTAAAAAATCGGGTCGTATATCGGTTTTAACATATACAAAAATTCGGTTATCGGGTCGACTTTCGGATTTGGATTTTAGAATCCGACCCGAACCGACAATCGATTAGATATTTACCATTTTACCCATCTATTCATATAAAAGTTAAAAAAAAACCCTAAATCTTTCTCTCTTCTCTCATTCACTCTCCCAGCCAGCCGCCTCTCATTCACTCCCCTACCAGCTCTTCAAGAGATCAGTGCATATCTTCAACTCTTAGAGAGATCTAAAAATAAACCTAGCCAACTCTTCCTCTCCCCATTCTCTTATTGAACATGCGAGGCCGGCAGCGGGGTCGGTAGGGACGGGGTGGCCGGCGGTTGGGTCGGTGGGGACGGCAAGGCCGACGACGGGATCGGACGGGACGGCGAGGCCAGGCGTTCTTCTCCTCTTCCTCGCCCCTCTTCATGTGCGTCGGCGCCGAGTTCTACAACTATGTTTTTGGTAAAAATTTCTTCTCCTCTTGATTTGTTCATTTCCTTCCAAAATTAATGGTAAAATCATACATTATGTTATAATTTATTTCATTGATGATCAAAATTAGTTTATTTTCTGGGATCCAAAACTAGTGTAAAAATTTCTAATATACTTCCTTTGTTTTCTTTCACTTTCTGTGATTAATTTTGAATACACCATGTCTCAAACCCGAATGACTTCTAAGATTTTTTAGATTTTTTTACTCCCCATCTATGTTTTTTGGGATTAATTTCTTTCCGCAATTCTCTATTTTATAGGATTTTTTTACTTTTAATTATGTGTAAAATTTTGTGTTAGAAGAACACACCCACTTCTTCGGTTAAAACCAAACCGATCAATAACCGAATATTTTTTTTCGGTTTGGATTTATTCGGTTTGTATGAATTCGGTTTGCGGTTTTTGAAAAGTCGATTTTCGGTTTAATCGGTTTTAAGATTTTCGGTTCGATTTGAACCGAACCGAACCATTGCTCACCCATATATATATATATATATATATATATATATATATATATATATATATATATATATATATATATATATATATATATATATATATATTAAAATATATATATATATATATATATATATATATATATATATATATATATATATATATATATATATATATATATATATATATATTTTAATATATATATATATATATATATATATATATATATATATATATAATGAAGAAGGAGGAGTGAAGGAGTATACCATGGAGAGATGATGATGGTGAAGGGGATGGTGGTGCTGTCGGCTAGGGGAGGTTGTGGCTGGCCATGGTGGTGGGGTGGTCGGCCAAGGAGGGTGAGGGAGTGTGGTGGAGGTGGTGAGTGGTGGTGGTTGTGTTGGAGATGAAGAAGAAGGTGGTGGAGATGTTGATGAAACGAAGAAGGGGAAGAGGAGGTCGGCCTAGGGGGGCTGGGAGCTGCTGCCATCGGCCTTGGGGGGGTGCTGCTGTGGTGGAGGTGGAGGAGAGGGGATGAGGGCTGTGGTGAGGGTGGTGAGTGTGGTGAGTGGTGAAGAAGTGGAGATAAAGAAGAAGGAAGGGGGCTCGGTTTTGAATGAGGGGGAAAAGTGTGAGTTTTTGAGAGAGAGAGAGAGAAGAGAGAGAGAGAGAGGACTGAAATAGAGGGGGGGTGTTTGTGTTGATGTCGGGTATGGGGGGTGAGGGAAGAGGGAGAGTATGGTGGTGGTGGTGGGTGTGTTTTAAATTAGAGAGAGAGAGTGAGAAGTGATGGGGATGTGTTTTAAATATAGGGTGATAGTGAGTTAGAGAGAGGAGAAAAAAACGTAGGAGTGGGGGGGGGGGGGGTGTTTGTGGCTGTTGGTTTTTTTGTGGGGGGGGGGGGGGGGGTAAGGAAAGGGAGAAGTGAAAGTGTGGAGAGTTTTTAATGAAAGGAGAGTGATGGTGATGTGTGTTTTCTTGGGGAGTGTGAGTGATGGTGAGAGTTTTTGTGTTTGGTGTTTTGTAGGATTTTATTGGTGTTGTGTGTGTGTGTGGGTATGATGAAGGGGAGTTGCCATGATGCTTGGGTTGAGTCCCGATGGGTCGGGTTGGATCACAATTGGGTCTAATTGGATCCTAGTAATTAAATGACTTAAATTAGCCATTTATAATCATTGATAAATAAATAGTACACGGGGACTCAATTGGATGGGACACTAGTGACATGTGTGCAATAGGCTCAAAATGGTCCGTGTCCATAACCTTGGTCGACCAGTTTGGGTCAAAATGGCGTCTCCAATTCAAGTTGGAATTAAATGTGACTCCGTGGGGTAAATCAAAATTGGTTCAAAAGTCCAGAAAGTTGTGCGATAAAAATGAAGCACAAGAGGGTGTGTCTGAGTGGGACACGAAGGTCATGGGTGTAGAGCATTTCGAGTAGATCGTGCATGACAAGTTGGTTTGGAGAAAATGACTAGTCTTGTGCTCCTAATTTAAAAGTCACGGTAACGTGTCGGCAATAATTAAAAATAAAAGTGGGAAATTATAATTACTTAGAAAATCATTTATAAATAAAATAAAATCCTAATTAAATACGATTAATCTAATTAGATCTAATTAAATTTTCAGAGGGCTTACAATCAAGGTCACCATTTTTATTATTATG
This sequence comes from Iris pallida, assembly GCA_029216955.1. Taxonomy (NCBI): domain Eukaryota; kingdom Viridiplantae; phylum Streptophyta; class Magnoliopsida; order Asparagales; family Iridaceae; genus Iris; species Iris pallida. The sequence continues at coordinate 833,647 of JANAVB010006597.1, read as the reverse complement.
TTTTTTTGATAATTTTTTGTTACAAAACAACTATTGGAATTGTTTTTGAAAAACATAAGCAAATGATTAGCAATTCCAGCCCCAGCCCAGCCTAGCCCCAGCCCAAGTCCAAGCCCAACAATACTTCAAAGAAGTTTGTTTCGTTTCATTTTTCTTGTATCGAATCCAGAACCGCGAAACCCGTCGCAAAACCCTAGCTTACCGACCCTGTGTCCCCAACAGCCATGGCGGATCCGGACCCGGCCACCGCCGGAGCCTCGCCTGAGCCATCCGTCGCCGGCGTCCCGACGCGTAAGGAGAAGAGGAAAGCCGCAAAGAAGATGAGGAGGAAGCAGCTGAGGAGAGAGTCTGCGATCAAGGAGAGGGAGGAGGAGGAAAAGCTGTCCAATGATCCGGAGGAGCAAAGGAGGATCAGGATCAGGGAGGAGGAGGAGGCCGAGGCCTCCGAGAGGGCGAGGCTGGAGTTCGAGGAGCGGGAGAGGGCCTGGATGGAAGCCGCCGCCGCGAGGAGGAAAGCCGAGGAGGAGGAAGAGGAGCGAAGGAAGAAGCTTCAATCAGAGACGGACGAGGTTCGAGTTTTGCTGCATCGCGTTCATTCGGTTGATAACTATTGCAGAGAAATTAACAGTTATGAGTTTCTTTGGTTACAAGAAATTCAAGTTTATTGTTGGATTATTCTTCTCATTTGTTGGCCAATGTGTCAGTACCTAGGACTCATGTACACTCCAAATATTGGTCTCGCTTCGTGTTGTATCGGACACATCTGATATGACACAACCACTCCAAAATACATTAGGATACGTGATGTTGTGTCCATGTTGTCATGTCAGAATCGCCTCATATTCGTGTCAGTGCAGCTCAGTGTAACCTGTCGCTTGCTGATAGCAGATATGTTCTGATATATTTGGCTGGAATTTCGATTGCATCGTCCAAATACAACGTTTGCGGAGATCTCATAATACCTCACTTGGAACACCTTATAGAACTTAGTAGATAAAAGTCTTGAAATTGCAATTCTAGTTTTTGTTCGGTTGCATGCTATGTTGTACGGACATGAATATCTTACCATGACACAGACAAGGCACCTGTTTTGCATGTCCTAGTGGATTCTGGAGTGTTCATGCTGTGCCCTATACAATTGCGACAAGGATACGACAATTCTTTTAATGTCCGTGCTTCTTAGGTAGCATGACTGATGCTTCTCTTTCGTATAAGGTTCCCATTTTTGCTTAAATGCCACACAAGATCGACATATTATCTCCTTTACTTTTGAGCAGAATTTGGAATTGGAATTCTCACTGGAACTGCAATTCTTCTAGTTTGAGCCAATTCCTGGGATCTAGATTTCTAGACTTCCTATTCACTGCAATGGTGTGACCAAACAGTTACTTGAAACATTTTTTTACTATAATCATAAGTGAACATGTATCATTTGCTGTTGAGAAAATGAAAATTGTAGTATCTATTAGTTGAGAAAATTGATGTGGGAGCTTGTCTCGCCGCAAACTGACTTCTATTAGGCATGCTTAGGATAAGATTAAATAATCTGAGTAGATACATCAATTAGGAGTGTTGATCTCGGTTGAAGGATCTAGAACTTCGTTGGAGGATATGGAATTTGCTAATGTTAAAAGGAGATGGTTCTTAATATAGAAGAATGGAAGAATAATTTGTGTAGCTGAACACCAAAAAAACAACGCGCCTGTCCTAATTGTGTGTATATATTGAGACTATCGAAGCTATGGAGTAATGGACCCATTTTGGCACTTCTTTAATAAAGTTTCAAACATGAACTTTCTGCCTCATCTGCTTGTCCAGGTAATGGTAATGGAATGAGATACTGTAATACTGAGGGGGGTATTCGTGTAATGTGTGCTCAAATCTAGCGCAAAGTCCATCTAGGAGGCTAGGAAGCATGGCCACTCCATATCAGTGATAGGTTTGGACATGACGATGACACACTGAGATATACGCAGAAGCACAAAGACAACGTCATGTTTCTGTCGTTTCCATACTGTGTCATATTGTGCTGCGAACTCATGTTCATAAAGCTTTGCGTGCACATACATGCACATAGCCCAGTTCTCTGATGTGAATCGACCTATTCGATTCACAAAAGATTTGTAGAAAAGAGAAACAGAGAAAGATAATGATCTTTTTGTGAGAAAAGAACAAACTCCCAACTTTGGTGGACGGACAAAGTCTAAATCCTTCTTATTGATACTTGAGAGTTTCTTCTCAATACAAGCATGGAAAATAAAAGATGGCTAACCCTAGTTTATATAGGGAAAAACAAAGGCTTAATTAAGGAAGGGTTATTATTGGTGAAAGACCAAAATAATCCTTGGCTTAATTAAGGAAGGGTTATTATTGGTGAAAGACCAAAAATAATCCTTCCTGACTAAAATAGGAAAATGACTATTAAGGAAAATGACTATTAAGGAAGGGTTATTATTGGTGAATAATCTTTCCTTACTAAAATAGGAAAATGACTAAAAATAGAACATAGGCTCAATTAGCTCCTCCACGTCTCTTGCGACGTGTGTACGTGATGACGCCTCCATCACTGCCCGTGCCCGCCCCCGGGTCCGCCCTCACGCCTGCTCGTCCTGTGTGTGGTCCGCCCACATCAATACCCCCTCCTAAAAGAGCCACCTTGTCCTCAAGGTGGAAATCTGGAAACTGCGCCTGGAACCCCGCATAGTCCTCCCAAGTCGCGTCACAATCAGGTAGTCCGACCCAGTGAATCAGAACCTCCCTCGTCTGTCCCGGTCCCTGCCGAACTGCCCGTACCTCCAAAGGCTCTAACTGTACCTCCATATCCTCCGTGAGTGTAGGAGGAAGAGTGTGTGATACTGCATGATCCCCGATCGCCCTTCTCAGCTGAGAAACGTGAAAAACGGGGTGAATCGCCGACGTATCCGGTAGCCTCAACCTATATGCCACCTGCCCAATCCGGACCTCGATTTGATATGGACCAAAGTAACGAGCCGCCAGTTTCTCATTCTGCCTCCTCGCCATCGATCTCTGCCTATAGGGACGTAGCTTGAGATAAACCATATCTCCCACCTGGAAGCTTACGTCTCGTCGATGTCTGTCCGCCTGCGCTCGCATCACCTGCTGAGCTCGTAGTAAATGCCTCCGCAACTCCTCTAGAATCCCATCCCTCGCCTCCATGTAATCCTCCACCTGTCCCACCGGAGTCTGAGTATCGCCAAACCGGACCAAAGGCGGGGGATCTCGCCCGTACAATACCCTGAAAGAGGTTGTTCCCGCTCTCGAATGATAAGACGTATTGTACCAATACTCTGCCCATGCCAACCATCGGTGCCACTGCCGGGGAGAATCAGAGGCGAAGCACCGCAAATAAGTCTCCACGCTGCGGTTGATGACCTCCGTCTGGCCGTCCGTCTGAGGATGGTAAGCGGTGCTCCTCTTCAGGGCCGTACCCTGCACCCTAAACAACTCCCTCCAAAAGATACTCATGAACACCTTGTCCCTATCAGAGACTATGGAAGCTGGTATCCCATGCAGTCGTACCACCTCCCTCATGAAAGTCGTCGCTACAGACATAGCTGTGTAAGGATGCTTCAAAGGAATAAAATGAGCATATTTACTCAGCCTGTCCACCACCACCATGATCACCGTGTATCCCTCTGAACGTGGTAGCCCGTCGATGAAGTCCATAGTGACGTCCTCCCACACTCTCTCGGGCAGAGTCAGTGGCTGCAATAGCCCTGCAGGTGCCATAGCCATGTACTTGTGACGCTGGCAAACGTCACAAGCAGCGACCAGTCGGGCGATACACCTCTGCATCCCTGGCCAAAACACCTCCCTGGCCATCCTCTGATAGGTCTGCTGAACGCCCGAGTGCCCTCCCATCACCGAGCTATGAAACTCCTGAAACAATGCCGGAATGAAGGCCGAAGTCCTCGGTATCACCATCCTCCCCTGATAAAGCAGTCGTCGTCCCACTACCGTATATCCCGCAGGACCGTTCTCGCCGCTCTCTATCTACTGCCTGATGTGCTGTAACCCCGCGTCACGCTCAGCCTCCTGTAGCATCGGCTCCCAATCATGTCCTCTGGGTCGGGATAGAGCCCTCAAATCCACCACCTCCTCCCGTCGCGACAAAGCATCAGCAGCCTTGTTCTCCATCCCCGGTCGGTACTCGATCGTGAACTGGTAGCCCACCAACTTGGACAACCAACGCTGGTGCTCCTCTGTCACGTGTCGCTGCTCGAGTAGGTACTTGAGGCTCTTCTGATCGGTCCGGACCACAAACTCCCGCCCCATTAGATAAGGCCTCCACTTCAGCACTGCTAGTACGATGGCCATCAACTCCCTCTCGTAGACTGACTTTAGCCGGGCTCTAGCAGAAAGCACCTGACTAAAGTAAGCAATGGGTCGCCCCTCCTGCATGAGTACTGCCCCTAGACCATATCCTGAGGCGTCCGTTTCCACCACAAACGCCTTGCTGAAATCTGGTAAAGCAAGTACTGGCGCCGTCGTCATAGCCACCTTCAAGGCCTCGAAGGCTTTGGTGGCTTCCTCCCCCCAGTGAAAACCTTCCTTCTTTAACTGCTCCGTGAGGGCCCGTGCGATAGTGCTGTATCCTCTGACGAACTTCCTGTAGTAGCCCGTCAACCCCAAGAAGCCTCGCAGTGCTCGTAGTGTAGTGGGCACCGGCCAATCCAGCATTGCTGCTATTTTCGTCCTGTCTGCCGACACCCCCTCTGCGGATACCACGTGCCCCAGATACTCCACCTGTGCCAAACCGAAACTGCACTTCTTTTGGTTGGCATATAGCTGATGCTTCAACAGCTCCCTAAATACCACCTCCAGGTGGCCCACGTGCTCCTCCCTGCTCCTGCTATACACCAGGATATCGTCGAAAAAGACCAAGATGAACCTCCGAAGGTAAGGCTGAAATACCTTGTTCATCAGAGCCTGGAAGGTCGATGGCGCGTTGGTCAAGCCAAAAGGCATGACCAAGAACTCGTAGTGCCCCTCATGTGTCCTGAAGGCGGTCTTCGGTACGTCCTCTGGCCGCATCCGAATCTGATGGTAGCCTGCTCTGAGGTCAATCTTCGAGAAGACTGTCGCTCCATGTAGCTCATCTAGCAGCTCGTCGATTACATGAATGGGAAATTTGTCAGCCACCGTCTCCTTATTCAGCGCCCGGTAATCGACGCAGAATCTCCAACTCCCGTCCTTCTTCTTCACCAAAAGTACTGGTGATGAAAAAGGGCTCACACTGGGCTGGATCACCCCGGCCTGTAGCATCTCCTGCACCATCCGCTCTATCTCGTCCTTCTGCAGATGCGGGTACCTGTAGGGGCGCACGCTCACCGGTGCCCCCTCTCCTCGTAGTACTATCGCGTGCTCATGTCCTCGGCTCGGCGGTAACCCCTGCGGACTCTGGAAGACCTCTGAATACTGCTCCAACACTGTCTCTATCTCCACGGATGTCTCACCCTGTGCCGTGCCCTCAACGGACACCCCCTGGAACTCCACTAAGTACCCCTCTCCTCCTGTCCGCAAAGCACGCGTAATGGCCTTGAAGGCCACTAGGGAACAACAGAGAGTCGGATCCCCCCTCAACACCACCGTCTGACCGCCCTCCCGGAACTCCATCCGTAGCAGCTTCCAGTTCACCTTCATCTCCCCGAGCTTCTTCAGCCACTGGACCCCCAATATGATATCGACGCTGCCCAGCTCTAAGGGTAAGAAGTCCTCCGCCAGCTGATAACCCTGTAGTGTGAGCGACACCCCCTTGCATAGACCCTTGCTCTCCTCCGTCTTTCCGGTGTCCAGCAATACTGTGAACTTCTCCGCCGTGCTCAGCTCTAACCCCAGCTGCTCGACCAATCGCTGAGAGATGAAGTTGTGGGTGGCCCCACTGTCGATCCGTACCGTCACTCCCTGCTCCCCCAGTGTCCCTACCAACTTCATGGTGTGGTTCGGGGTGAACCCCACCACGGAGTTGAGGGTCACTTCCGCGACATCCATGTGTACCTGATCTGGCTCCTCCTCTGTCTCAGCAGCTATGGTGGTTTCCCCCTCCGTCGGGTCCTCCTCATCATCGGGCAAGATCACGATCTGCAACAACTTGCTCGCGCACCGATGACCGGGAGTGAATCTCTCGTCACATCTGAAGCACAATCCAGCTGCTCTTCGTGCCTTCATATCCGCATCTGACAGACGTCTCCCCGGTACTATGGTGGCTCCCGCCCCGCCTGCAGTCCTCGGTGGTACTGGTGTCTGCGCCCCCGCTGTTGGTCGTGGGGGTATGGAGCCAGTATGACTGTGCTGTCCCGATGCTCCCCAAGCGCCTTTAAGACGCTTCTCCTCCGTCAATTTCTCTTCCGCCTTGTGAGCCAGGCGGAGGAGATCTTCTAAGCACTGCGGACTCTGCAACCGGAGTTCTGCTCGTATGGAGGGTTTCAAACCCTTCATAAACATCCCAATCTGCAACTTATCCGACACGCCTCTGACACGTCCGGACAACATCTCGAACTTTGCTACAAAGTCCCGGACCGATCCCTCCTGTCGCAGAGAAGACCACTGCTCGTAGAAGTCTCCCCCGGCTGTCTCCTGGAATCGGTCTAAGAGATATGCAGTCAGCTCCTCCCAGCTACGGAACGGGGTCCTCGCCGATCTCCACCGATACCACGCCAGGGCCGGGCCCTCGAAGTAGATATCGATGCACCTGAGTACCTCCGCCTCTGTCAACTCCATGACTTCGAAGTAGCGTTCCGCTCGAAAGATCCACTCGTCCGGACCCGTACCCTCAAACGTGGGTAGCTTCAGCTTCTTCAACTGTCGGTCCGCGCTAAGATCTCCCTGATGTCCGTCGTCTCTGACTCGACCTCCTCCCCACCGGCCTGCGTCTCGTCGGTGGGCCTCGTAGGGTGCCCCATCTCCTCCATACCGCTCCTGGCCCTGAGCATGAGCCGTTTCTCCAAAGAAATTGCTACCCCCGGGGGCGCCTCCCCCGGTCCCTGTCCCTCCTGTCCGCCCTCCTTGGAGGATGGGCGGTCGTAGCGCTCCCCAAGGAGGGGTTGCTGGGTTGTCATGCTCTCCCCATTCGTTGACGGCTGGCGCTAATTCCCTCCCTGTCTGTGACGGAGCCCCGCCATGGCCTATGTAGTCGGCGCCGATCGACCAGTGACCCTGGGGTTCGACGGCCCCCGGCCACTGGCCCTGTCGGTCGGCCGGCCCCGGCCCGCGATCAATAGCCAACGGCCATTGGCCCTGGCTCCCTCCCGGATTCAGCCCGCTGAACCCGCCCCAGCCGCCGGACCCGCCTGGTCCGCCGAACCCGCCCGGCTCGACCGGTCCGCCCGGTCCGCGCGGGCACCCGCCCGGTCCCACCGGCCCGCCTGGTCCGCCTGGCCCGCCTGACCCGCGACCTCCCTCGGCCAGTCCGTCGGCTGGCCCTACCCCTGACGATGCCGCACCAATGGCCGGCCCGCCTTGGTTTTGTGTCGCTGCCGCCCCCGTTTGGCTTGTCGACCCGGCACCGGTCACCTTCTTTGAGATGTCTTGCAACAACTTCATCATTGCCGGAATCGACGTCATCTCCTCCCGCATGCTTCGTACCTCGGTCTGGAGATCCTCCTGTGTGGACGCTTGATCTTTGATTGCGGCCTTCAAACTTTCGATCTCGATGTTGAAATCCTCCCGAAGCCCCGGGATCTTCTCCTCGATCGTGATCCTTGTGCCGGACGCCATGGATCGTAGAGAGCTCTGATACCAATTGATGTGAATCGACCTATTCGATTCACAAAAGATTTGTAGAAAAGAGAAACAGAGAAAGATAATGATCTTTTTGTGAGAAAAGAACAAACTCCCAACTTTGGTGGACGGACAAAGTCTAAATCCTTCTTATTGATACTTGAGAGTTTCTTCTCAATACAAGCATGGAAAATAAAAGATGGCTAACCCTAGTTTATATAGGGAAAAACAAAGGCTTAATTAAGGAAGGGTTATTATTGGTGAAAGACCAAAATAATCCTTGGCTTAATTAAGGAAGGGTTATTATTGGTGAAAGACCAAAAATAATCCTTCCTGACTAAAATAGGAAAATGACTATTAAGGAAAATGACTATTAAGGAAGGGTTATTATTGGTGAATAATCCTTCCTTACTAAAATAGGAAAATGACTAAAAATAGAACATAGGCTCAATTAGCTCCTCCACGTCTCTTGCGACGTGTGTACGTGATGACGCCTCCATCACTGCCCGTGCCCGCCCCCGGGTCCGCCCTCACGCCTGCTCGTCCTGTGTGTGGTCCGCCCACATCATTCTCATGTTTGGATGTTTTACCTGTCCTCATTCTGTGCGCACTCTAGTACTGTAAATTTTAACACGCTCTTTACGAACCAGTTTATTTACCATTACATACATGAATGCTTACATATGTACATATGTTCATATGTAACTTTGTGGAGTAACTGAAAATAGTAGGGTGGATCTAAGCTGTTGGCTTGGCCTAATATGCGTACATCCACAACAAATTGAAAGCTGAGACGTGTGTAGCTCATATTCCTCTAAGCTGTTGGCTTAATCTATATGTAGCTCCTATTCGTCTAAGCTGTTGTCTTAATCTACAAATTAGGATGACTATACATATAGCCACCAAGATCTGAAAGGTGAAAACAAAATTAATGTACGGATGATTATTCTTGTATCTACAAGCATGCATTGCTTCATTTTTGTTCCCTCTCTCTTTTGATTTTACCTTTTAATAATCTATTTTAAGTGACAAATTCTTCTTTTCCTTCTCCGAAATACATTAAGAATCAACACAGAGAATTTTCAAATGAGTCAAAAGAAGGTGATGATGAATGGGATTACATTGAAGAAGGTCCTGCAGAGATCATCTGGCAAGGAAATGAGATAATTGTCAAAAAGAAAAAGGTTAAAGTTGCTAAGAGAAGTTCTGATCCACGCCCGAGTGAAGAGGTTAATTCCTACTCTTTCTTCGTTGTTAAATACAAATTATTTTCTTTGTTTATGACTGTATTAGTAGTTCTTTTGTTGGATACACTATGAACCTTGGATAAATCTATTGTAGGAAGTTGACAGACCCACATCGAATCCGCTTCCTCCACAGTCTGCAGCTTTTGCTTCATACAAGAATGTGCAGTCTGCTACTGCACAAGAAGTTCTTGAAAGTGTTGCTCAGCAGGTTCCAAATTTTGGAACTGAACAAGTATGCTAATCAGAACTTGTCACTATATGATGATTTTTGTTTTATATCTTTGTTCAACATGTCCAGGCTGGTTCTTCTGTTTATACTGTTAAAACATTATTTAGGTATACCTAAATTTCTCCCATTTCATCTGTAGGATAAAGCTCATTGTCCATTTCACCTTAAGACTGGAGCATGTCGATTTGGGTCACGCTGCAGTAGAGTTCACTTCTATCCTGATAAGTCCTGCACATTGCTTATCAAAAACATGTACAATGGTCCAGGCCTTGCTTGGGAGCAAGACGAGGGGCTTGAGGTTTGTTAGTAGATATTCCCTTGTGGCTGCTCATCGTATCCTGCTGGTTATTCTTGTATTATTGGACATCATTCTTTTGTCGTCTTTTCATGCAGTCTTCAATTATCTACGGGAACATATAAAATTACTGCATACATATTTGATTTCTATTTGGTTTTGAACTCAAAAGTGATACATTGCTGATAGCACAAGAAAATTAATCCTTGAAATGCCCAATGCCTCACTATATTTTTCACATTCACAAGCTAAATTAATGTACCCTATGTTCTCTGATACATTTATATTAATTATTTTGTGTGATAATATGTATAGTATTTGCTACCGCATTTGAAAAGAAGAAGATAATCAATAGACTGAATTGTTGCTACTTCTGATTCACCATTGTGGCAACATACTATTATGGTTAGAAATAAGGTTAGTTAGTGTCCATGCTGCTTGTATATGGGTACAGGCAAGGTGGTGCCACCTTAATCCTCGGCCTAAGGGGTGTTGGGGACACGGATAAGTGCACCCCCAACACCCCTACCTTTTGAGTTAAGACAAAAAATAGTTAAACTTCTTCTGAGCCCAAGTTAGGTATTTTTTTCCTTCTATGTTTTGCCTTGTAAGCACTCCTTTAAATCACTATCCTTTTGAGTTTTAGTATGTAGTTCTATGAATAGCATCATTAAATCAATCCAAGGGTTCAAACTAGGAAAAATAAGGAAGCTAGTCAGCTAAGCAAACAGGTTTAGCAATTTTGTCAAGAAACTGGGTCTTAAGTGTTTATCAGGAAACATGCAACACACACAACACAGACGTGCACAAAAGAGAAAAAAGAGTAAGCCTATATAGTTATTTGAGGTAGTATATATGCCTACATGTCACTTGATCCCAATCATGTCATCCATGTACCCTCATAACTATTAGCAATATCCCATCTCTGTAGTTTTCAAGGTAGACAGAAATTAAAATAGTAAATGGATACCACCACATTTAAAGTCTCCAAGAATGATACACCATGTAAAGCTCAAGTATAGATGGAGCATGAGCCAGGGGTTTCTGAAAAATAGTGTATTAAAGAATGTAAAAAAGGGTATATTGAGCTATTAGATACATTAAGAGCTGGCCCTAGGTTCAAACGTGTTGTTCTAATTGACATAATACATAGTCAAATTTTAAACACAGCCCTAAAATTGCTTTGACCATGCACTACATCTCAGTTAAATTTCAATCAGTTGTTATTTAAGATAATCCAACTAACCAAAATTGGAACTCCCGAATGTAGAGTAATCCTACAAACAGCCAGAGCTACTGTTGATGTAAAGTACTCATTCTGTCAAACCTATTTTTGTACAATTTCTTATAGCTCTCCGAGTCTCTGGTAGAAACTAAACATATAAGTCTTCTTGAATACTTTAGGCCCCTTTTTGTTACATGTATGATTGATCATTTTTTTAGTATGTGATGCTCTGTATGTTTTTGCAATATGAGGATTATGTACATTATCAATTATTATTCAGCTCGATTGTTTTATGCTTTTTCGTTATGATCTCTATTATGCATTCTTTAACATTATTGGCACCAGAAATTTATCTCAAGGGACACTGAAATGGAGGCCTAAAGTTTTGTCCTTGGTTGAGGACGGAGAATTATTTCGCAACGTATCCTATGTCATGTGCACCCGTAGGCTTTTATTTCGCACTTTTTAACTTGCTAGAACTAAAATATCTTACGATCGACTTCTTGATATGGCATTTTGTTTTTCAACTGCATATGTTTGGACTACAAAATAAATATTAGCTTAGATCCTTAACATTCAGTAGCCCACAATGATTCCTTTTAAATGTTACGGTGCTCCCATGAAGATTAATTGACAGGTGACATCATCTCTTATGTAAATATTATGAATTACTTGCTATGTATTAAAGTTCACACTTAGTATATCACACAAACTATGAACTACAAGGTCATTCATAATGTGACTGCTGTGAGATACTTTTGGATGTTAGTTGCAAAAAATTTCTGAATAGTGAGGCAGAAATTATAAGCTACAAGGCCATTCATAATGTGGTTGCTGTGAAAACTTGGATGCTAGTTATAGTAAAGGTCTTCAAGTAGTTAGTGCTGGGTAAAGATAAAACACTTTGTAGGGATCAACTATCTTGAAGGGTGCATAGGAAGAGCAATGATTGCAGATAGGCTTATATTGCTTAGTATACTGTTTACTCCAAGATCTTCAGTTTAAGGAAGTCACTAGCATAGGTACTTTCCTGATTTTAAGATTGCTGCTCGCACAAACAGTGGCAAACTACTACAAGGTCATTCATAATGTGACTGCTGTGAGATACTATTGGATGTTAGTTGCAAAAAATTTCTGAATAGTGAGGCAGAAATTATAAGCTACAAGGCCATTCATAATGTGGTTGCTGTGAAAACTTGGATGCTAGTTATAGTAAAGGTCTTCAAGTAGTTAGTGCTGGGTAAAGATAAAACACTTTGTAGGGATCAACTATCTTGAAGGGTGCAGAGGAAGAGCAATGATTGCAGATAGGCTTATATTGCTTAGTATACTGTTTACTCCAAGATCTTCAGTTTAAGGAAGTCACTAGCATAGGTACTTTCCTGATTTTAAGATTGCTGCTCGCACAAACAGTGGCAAACTACTTCAAGCATAGATCTTGTGGTCAGCAAACTTAAAAATACTTATAAGCATGTTGATTGCTTGAACTTGTTATTTTTGACTCTTAATGCCGACTTACATTTCATAGGCATTAACACACCTACACTTTTGATACATCTTAATCTATAAAAATATACTATATTGGATATAATGTACGGGCAATTAGTTACAATCTTACGACTTAATGATGCTGTGATACTTATATCTGGATTTTTTTTTTAATTTTTTCATCTTTGAAATTGATTTTCCTTATTTCATTTGTTGTAAGACGAGTCATGATTTATGAGCCTAAATGTTGGTGTTCAATCACTCATCAAGAAATATCATGTCCAAAATGTGAGATGAGGTGATTATGAGATTGTGGATAAATATATCATATATGTTAAAAGCTGGGAAAATAAGTAGACATATGTGGCAAGGTAGACGCAGCTTCTATTGAAGATCAGACATGAAAAAATAATTTGGGATGGTGTGTACATGCATAACAAAGACAAATGGAACCGGTGGTTAGGAGGTACATTCTAGTAGAAGGAGCTCTTATTACTTTGGAAGACCAGCACAAAGGGGAATAAAAGGATGATATGTTTGCTAATGTAGCAAATACAATTGACCTTTATAGAGCTGAATGGAGGACAAGGATTCTTCTTGTTACTACTGTCACCACAACTACTAATATCATCGTCATCAAGCCGTCTCTCATTAGAGTGGGTTTGGCTATGGAGCATAAGAAAGCTCCATAAAGGATTTGACAGAGTTTTATGACCGCCTGTGGACCTGACTTCATCCCTCTTTCTTGGTGCCAAATTCCTACCCAAGGTAAGCTAAAATTCGACGTGCCAGTTGGCAGGTAGGTTGCCTACCTTTTGGATGTGCAGTTTAAGCTCATGCAACCAAGGAGCACCCTCCTAGATGAAGAGGTAAATGATACATTTTTCAATGAGGATTTGCATTAATCTCTATGATACGTAAAGACAGTGAAAATGATGATACAATTTCCACAACTTAAGTGTGACAGTCCCTCTAGGAATTTATTTGTTGTTCTAGCCTTTCTATTCACAATAGTTCCAATTGATAGTATGTGTGGTTCATCATGGGTTTTTCCACGAGGTGGTTCTCTAACTCTTAAAGTGTGAAACCGTCACCTCACCTGTTGGTTACAGGAAAGTTCTTCGTTGAGATCTAAAGATAAAATTATGTTTGCTCATTTGGTTCTTAGGCTATAATTTGTTTGGCTAGTGAATTAATTTCAATTGGTTGTTTTAGAAGTGAGTATCAGGTCTCTTTCTAGGCACTTTGCTCAAACATGACTACAGCTGAAAGGGGTGTGCTTCACTCTTTTTTTAAACATGGCATCTACATGAGGTAACAGCCGAAACATGTCTGAGCACTTGGGACACTTCAATTCACTTTATACATCTCCAGTTTGTCTTTATTGAAACAAAGACTGCTCGGTAAGTATATCTACTAGCACTATTGTGTTGCATCAGTTGCAAATGGTTTTCTAGATGGACAATTTTAGCAGATAAGATCAATCAGCACATTGCACCATGTGTGAGTGTGCACGATGTACCCTGCTTGGCTGAAGCTGAAATTTCACATGACGCACACTGTGGAAAAACCATCATGCACTTGCTCACCATATCCATGAGAAGTATGCTCGTCAAGTTGCCTGTTAATTGACACCCATGGAGACTCATGGCTCTAGCTAGAAATTGAATAAATACTAGTGGGGAGCAGGGTTATTTAAGCTGGAATTCTTGATCCTTGTGATGACAGGGAGATAAACACCCGAAGAAGATTCTGAGCTTGTGCGGATGAGCAAGCAGGTTCTTCTCTGGAATGTTTAAGGTATCTTTTTGTGAGAAAAGAAAATAGAAATACAGTTTAGCCTGTTCACACCGGTACTGAATCTTTTCATCAAGTGCAATGATCTGTGAATCCCACCTACCTCTATCTATTGTAGAGGAGTTACAGCTTGAGCGCATGGCTTCAGCTCCTACCTTGGTATGCCCAAACACTCTCCTCTCGCTTAGTAGGCTCCAATAAACCGGCTACACAAAGAGGACGTACTATCCTATAAGAGTTAAATTAACATTGATGGTGCGAGTAAACCTTAACTTGGTTTTATCAAAGATATTGGATAAGAGATAGGTGATGAAGTGACTTTCCAAGATGTGTGTTCATTTGAAGAACTACTCCTAGTGGTAAAAAAGAAGTTCAGTGATGTTGGGATTGTCAAGTGAACATTGTAGACTTTGATGAAGTTGGTTCTGTTGGTTGGCCATTGCTAGTCAACCTTACATGCCACTGTGCTTAGGTTAATGCTTACGAGGTAAGTGATAAATTTTGCTCTACTCATCATTGTCAAAGATGACTGGTCATAATTTACTTGTGAAGCTGCATAGACGGATCTCCTCACTGGAGAAGCAATTGTTGCCAAGATGTTTATGGTTCCCCATTAAATAATTGTCACCAAAGTTTCCGACGAAGTTTGGAAAGAAACACAAGAAAGCAGAGGATGACTGTTCAGCAATGGAAAGAAAAAACATGAAGAACTGTTGTCTGTCAAACAATCCGTTTGACAACTTTCTAGATCTGGCTGATCACTTGTTCTTAGAATTGAATAAAATGGCAGTTTGCTAAAAATGGTTTAGCAGGATCACGACTAGACAGGTTTTATTCTTAGCTATGCTAGCCTTTTGATGCAACCTGGTGACAAAGTACACTGGGAGGAAAGAGGATGAAAAAAAAATTTTAAAAACTAATTTAGACCAAAACTTCTTACAAATTTTAATGTATGCCTAAACTCCAGGCATACTACTACAATTTATAATGTCAAATGACCTTAACAAGGATTCTCTAGAACCCTCATCCTTGCCAAGGAGAAAAATATAGACTTCAACTCATTTTTTAAAATGGATGTGGGCTTGTACTTTGCTTTTAAGAGTTTTTTCCTGCCTCATTGGTTTTCTAATGCTTCAGAATCGTTGGTCATTATTGCCCTTTAGAGGCATGTAGTTGGAAGTTATGATTTGTCAAAGTTTGATGTGAAACAAATGATATGTTTGATGCATTCCTCCGGGACAGAGATGCAATACTGAGAATTAGTGGAAAGTGAAGCCACACTAGAGCTTGTCTTGTTTAGCATTTCTTAAGCAAAAAGTTCTCTAAACTCCAATCGAGGTCTTTAAATAAGAAATTTGATTTAAACTTAAGGGAAGCATGAATGTATGGAAAAGGCATGCAAAAAGTTATCAGCTACCTGGAACAAGTGTCAGTGTGAGAGAAAACTGGCGGGAGAGATTAGGGAATTATGTTTAATTAGACTCAAAGATTAGATCTATAAGTCAAGGCTCCATCACTTCCTACTGTTACCAAGGTTTGTAAAGGGAGCTATCTCTTCACTGAAACAAGGTTGGCCCTAGTGATGAATTACACGGATAGCTCTAAGTATATCTTTGTTTATTTTGTTCTACAGTTCTAGTGTAGAAATTTAATTCACTTCACTCATTAGGAGGAAGTACTTGTGTACTTATTTTCATTTTGTTTCCTATTTTTGTCTTTGAAGAGCTAATCGTTAGACTTGTTGCATTGGTTTTTGTTGTATATTTTGCTGCAGTGACTAATTAGCTTTTCATTGTTCTTGGATATTTCAGCATACAGATGAAGAGGTCGAACGTTCTTATGAAGAATTTTATGAAGATGTACATACAGAGTTCTTGAAGTATGGTGAACTTGTCAATTTCAAGGTTCCGTAAACTTCAACTTCTTTCTTATAGACTAGGGCAGTGTAAATGTGTACTTATTTGTTTAGTTCATAAATTTTAGTTGGATAAGCAATAATAAGGAATCATACTCTTAATTTAGATTGTTGAAAGAAGAGGAGCCTCTTATTCATGATGTATGACACTATTGTCTAGTTGCTAGTAGTTTATAGGTTTGTAGCTGCAACTGAAGGCAATAAAACTTGATGTCAATCTCATTTGGGGATGTCATTTAAGAAAATGAGGCTGTTCTAGTTACTGGCTTATTCTAGTTAGTTTGAATTACTAATTCAGGACAACCATAAGAGTTAGATTTAAAGATCTTGACATGCACCTCTGGGATCCAATCTTGGGTTCCTTATATGCCAAAATGCCCTATTCTATCTCATCCAAATGTATTTTTGTTACCATTGTCCCTGTGAAGATAAATATCAATCTGAAGGTATCGAAGGTGCTTTATGTATTCTGTTGCAACATCCCTCTAGTTTGGTCCTTCTACATGAGTACTTAACCTCAGATCTTAAAGTTCCAGTCAGCACTGTACTTAGATAAATCTATACTCATCCTATTATGTAGTCACTTATCTCTGTATCTTCTTTATTAACACAGATACCCTCCGAATTCTCGTGTCTTTAACATTCAAAAACTGCCTCATGACTTGGTATTCTTCGTGATGTGTTGGGCCCTTGTGAGGAACTCTTTTAATCGATAAATAATGTTCACATTCCAACATCTCACCTAAAGTGTTGACATTGGAATTGTGTTTCAGGGTACATTTCTTTACCCTTTTCCTCTTTTTTTAGGTGTGCAAGAATGGTTCATACCATTTACGCGGAAATGTATATGTGCATTACAAGTCTATGGAATCGGCAATTCTTGCTTATAATAATATCAATGGCCGTTATTTTGCTGGGAAACAGGTATTTTTTAGTCGTATTTGGTTTCATGACATTGAATTCATCTGGAAAAGTTCAGAAGTTTCAAGCTGTTTTATCCTCACACAGTCTTGATATTTTGTAAAACTTAGATAACGTGTGAGTTCGTTGGTGTCACAAGATGGAAGATTGCTATTTGTGGGGAATATATGAAATCAAGGTTAAAGGCAAGCCCCCTTTACTTTTCCGTGCTTACATTGTAGAAACCCATGTATCGACACACACATATACAGTCACATTGATGTGTGCACATGGATGCAGTCTTTCATGTCTGCCTGTGCATGAATATGTCAAGCATGCATTATGGACATCTTACTCATGAATCATGATGAAGTACCAAGTGCTATGTTTCATGAGCCACACTTGACAGACTTGTGGTAATGTCCTATTTTTTCTTTGAGTAGACTTGCTCACGCGGAACCGCTTGCAATTTCATTCATTGCTTCCGCAACCCTGGTGGAGACTACGAGTGGGCTGATTGGGACAACCCTCCGCCAAAGTACTGGATCAAGAAGATGGCTGTTCTATTTGGTCCTTCAGATGAATCAGCCTCTAGCAAGCATATGGAACTAGAAGGTTCTGAGAGGACCCGAAGTAGGGAGAAATTGCCTATCCGTAAAAGGTATGGAATTACATTTGGTTGTGAAAAAGTATTCTGTTTAGATTTTGTGTATTCAGAATGCTGTTTATCTCATACAAGTTGAAGTGTAGTGAGAGATTGAGATTTATGTTTAGATTGTTAATCTAGTGATTATTACATTGCATGTGGAGCAGTAATCTTTTAGTGCATATTCCGCCTATTTCATATACTGATTATCATATAAACTTGAACTCTACTCAGAGATCTAGATTTATGTTAAATAACTCATGCTTGTACCATGCACAGAACATTTTATGTACAAGCAGTATATGCAGAGCAGCTGAGTGCTTTATGCTTAAGTTCTTAGGACGTCTGGGTTGCTTCGCCCTACAGAAGTTGTGTATATTGAACGAGAAACTACAAGCCATTAGATAACAACCTCGTCAAAGTTGTATAATGCTAAGTTATTATTCTTCCTTTCTCTCCATTTGGATGCCACCATTGGCTTGTAGAGGAGATTTTGCTCTAGTGTCTGGTGCATCTGACTTCCTGTAGTCAATATCATACTCGGGTTCTGATTTCTCTATTATTCATATTCCTCTTCTTATTCTTCCCTGACTCTCCCTCTTTGTTCATTCTTCTCCTTTTTCTTTTCTTCCTATTGTTTCTTCTCTTTTGTTTCTCTTCTTCCTGTTTCTAGCTGCACAAAGTATAGGTTACTACTTTTCTCAGGAGATGGGAATCCAAGTATTGCAGATGTTAATACATTAAGAGTTGGAAAATGAATTGTTGTTGAGAAACCTATTGGTGTTAATTTTATAGTATGTGATGTATTTGCCTTATTCGGAACCTTCTCTACTTTTACATTATGTACCTAAGTAGGAAAGTAGGCACCCGAGTGCCTGCTTGAGAGGTCTTCCCTACTGGCTTGGCTAGTTCATGTTTTCTGAACAGACTTATCAAAACCTTGCCTGCTTGTTTAAATTCTGTAAAAGCCTAAGCAGGCACTTAGGCCCTGAATAGTGCTCAAGTGGTCTGCCCTGCTGGTTCTCTCATTTTTCTTATCTATTTTGAACAGTTGCATGTATGTACTTGGCACACAATCGTTGGATTTTCTACTTTAAAATTGAGAATCATAATTATCTACTGCTTTGCAAGATGCTTTCCCTTGAAAACATGTTCCTCCTTTTTTGTCTAGGAAATTTGCATACTTACTGTGTGTCTACTACTATTCTCTTCCTTCCTACGAACTGGCCCTCTAGTGTTATTGGCAAGCCCCTCTGTTGTCCACAGTTTACTCTTGTATTTATCATCATCATCATCCAAGCCTTCTCCCATCGGAATGGGGAATGGGGTTGGCTCTGGAGCATAAGAAAGCTCCGTACAAGATATGACAATTTTGTGACCGGCTGTCGATCTGATGTCAACCCTCTGGTATCTATCACCAGATTAAAAATTTGATACTTTTTCTTAGATTTGGTAGGTCATTCTGTGGTCTTCTAAGTCTAGTAGTATACTTCATTCGGATCCCCTTTTAATTAGAAAGCCAAATGGAAGATGATGCCAGTGACAATCTGCAAATCTTCTTGGGACTTTGAGTTTACAATGCTCTAGTTAAGTTTCTTATAAAATAACTTCCACAAGAACTGCAATTTTAATTTTCTGAGATCTACTTTAGTTAGTAAAAGGCTACAAGCAAAAAATGTGCCTAAAATTATTAACTAAAAGCCACTACCATGATATTGCAAAAGATCCACTTTGTTGCCGTTGGCCATGTTACTTGCCCAGAGCCGCCTTTGCTAGGGGCATGTATTGAGAATAAGGGCCAGTGTTACTGTCCCTCCAGGCTTCGAAGCAAGATTCCCTACCAAAGGCCTCAACCATTGGGTAGGAAAACCTTTGGTGGAGGTGTAGCTTATGATTAGCAATTAGAAATTGAAGGACCTTGGTTGTTCTAAATAGGGTCTGTCATGATGATTTCTTCAATATTCAGAAGAAGATGATCTGTACCCTGTTTTGTGCTGGCAGCACGAGGGCTACACTGTTTATTACATTTAAAATGATATTAGGTTCAATTTGAGATTCAGCACCTTAATGTATCAGTTGCTTTGTGCTTCATGTTTGTTCTTTCTAGTCTAAGCTTGTAGATCATGTGTATGATTAGCATAACTATCCTATCATGTTACATGTTGATCCAAATCATAAATCACCAGTTAACTAATTCTACATCAGATTATAGTATTTTTCCTTTTTTTGCGTGTGTACTATTCACCATGATTTTTGCCGTGGATTTTTAAGCTGTAATCTTACAAAATTGTTCATACCCCCCCCCCCCCCCCCCCCCCCCCCCCCCCAACCCACCTGCGTCTAATTTTTTCGGACGACCCCAAAAATTGGGATACAGGCTTTGTTGTTGTTGTGAAAAACAGCAGGTCACCCGTTCTTATATCTTGGTTTAGTATCTTATAATTTTGGATGTGTAATTTTGGTTGTCACACATCATAAAGATCATGTGGTTAAGTTCACAGCAATATTTCTGTATCACAAACTTTGTTTTTATGTATCATTGCTTCACTAAAACTGTGAGTGCCAATGCATCAACTATTACCAGCTCTAATTTATTGCAGTTCATATTGTGCGTTTACTGATGTTTGAACATAAAATTTATAGGTCGAGAAGATCTTATCATAGGATGGAAGTATATGACAGTGGTTCTGGCCGAGAAGATTCAAATAGAAAGAGGGATCGTCCCTCAGTTGGAGTAGAGCACTCAAGTAGTAGCAGTATTAGAAGAGAGAATGGTGAAGACTACTCGATGAAAAAAGATATTAAATTTCTCAGTGAACACAGTGAACACCAAAAAGTTCACAAGAAGAGCAGTTCCGAAGGCCATAAAAGACGAAAGAAACATAAAGAAGAAGGTACATCTATACAGCAAAAAGGGAAAGCTTCTTCCAATCAACAAGAGAAATCTGAAAGGAAGCGTAAATCCAAATCTCCTGAAAGCCACAAAAGACGTAAGAAACATAGAGCAGCAGATACATCTATATGGGAGCATGGGGGAGCTTCTTCTGATGAGCAAGAAAAATCAGAAAGAAACCTTAAATCCAAATGTCATGAACAATATAGCAAGGAATGTAGATCATCAGATCAGGAAATTGATTACACTGGTGATTACAGAGTGAGAAGCGATAGTCGTTCAGGTGATAAGTCCTATTCCAGACATGATATTGATGCCCAAGCTCGATATAGTGAGAGAGATCACTCCGATGATAGTGATTCTGGCAGAGATCAAAAGAGTTCTCGGCAAAAAGGGCTAGTCCAGAAAGGAAGAGAAACGGACAGTTACAGGAGAAATTATTCCAGCAATAGCAATTCTGGCGGCGATCACAGGAGTTCTCGGAACATAAAGCGAACACATGAAAGAAGAGAAACCGACCGGTATAATTCAGAACACTCTAGCGTTAGTACAACCTTTGACATTGAGAAGGATGCTGAAAATGGGAAATCCCAGGTACAAGGAGCCAGCAATCATGGATTCTCCTCTGATGCGTCTCCAAAAGGTTGGGACATCACAGATATAGATTCAGGAAGGGAAGAAACTCGTAATCAGTCCTCACGCAATGGAAGCATTCGATCCCATAAGAAGCATACAAGTGGTGGAAATGAAAAACATATCAGAGAAAAGAAAAGAGGAAGCTCATAGTTCTGGTTCTGATAAAGATTAGGCGGAGGGTACATAAAAGGCACATAAGAAGCAAATGACCAACTTTCTATGTTTCGAGTTTGGGAGTTATCAGCATAGTCATGATGTTCTGATAAAGATTCAGGCAGGGGGAGGGTACATAAAAGGGGCACATAAGAAGCCAATGACCAACTGCTTATGTTTTGAGTTTGGGGAGTTATCAGCATAGTCATGATACCTGATGCTTTTGATATTTGATTATGTGGTATGTCTTTATATTCAAGGATCTTTCTGTTGTGCTTGAAATTCTTTTGTGATCTGAAAATCTCAATCGTGGTGAATAATAATCAATCACACACATACACATATGCCAAAGACTTTCATACGTATAATCCTGCATCTGTTGACAGTGAAATCTGGTGTCAATATGAGCTTTTCTTGATGGGTCTACATGTATGGGTCCTACTTGCACTGTTCAAAAGGATGCTAGACTTGATACCTGCTTTCAGTTCAGATGCACCTTTTGGAATGTAAAGTATTGTGCCACATATAATGTCTGGGTGAGCGAAGCTTTATCCAATGGCAAGGCCACATTCAAGTGGAACCTTGACCATCACTATATTTCCAGCAAGCCAACTTCACGCAATCAGCTTATTTTTAGTTACATATCCGCACAGCTTGTATCTTCTTGAGAGACCTTCTAGAATTGGATAATCTTTCTAAATTTCGGTCTCTTCATATTTATTGGGTACTGATGTGATCGTCAATCAAATTGCAGGCACTTTTTTGTGCACAATGCGCTGTTCTTAATATTCCTCAGGATCAGCAGCTGATTTTGTTGTGCTCTATCATTTTTTTCTTGCTGTGCTGTTCATCATTTGCAAACAACTTTTTGTGGTTTATGCTGAATCAACTGCAAATTGGCTAGGGTTGTAACTCCCGTAAGTACAAAGCAATGTACGTCAGTAGTGTAATGTGTTCTATTGAAATGTTCTTTGCAAGTGAGCCAGTCACTATTCCAGTGGTCTAGTGATCTTTTATTGTGCCCCTTTTAATGAATGTATGCTGGTCGATCTTTTAAAAATACAGATGTTCTGTAAATTGTTCTTCCATATTTGGAAATTATATCATTAGCTACTCCAACAGGCTCTATTTTGAATCCTAGGCCTTTGTCTTGACAAGTATAAATCTCGTGAAAATGGTTTCCTGTGGGGAATGGAGACACCAACTTTGCTCTCAGCTTTAGTATGAATAGGTTGCTTTGCAAGTACGTCAGCCATGATATTTGTTTTACTTGGTACACCTGGTATGAAACTGTAAGAAGTGTGATATTTCAGTGTTAGCAGATTGCAATTGCATAGTTGTTTAAACTCAAAAAGTGACGTGCATGGTGGCTCAAAATTGCTGTCATATGCCGAGATACATGAGCATTATATATTGTATGCATTTACATATTGTATAATAGTTTAGATTTAGCAGACTCTCCGAATGTGTTTTCTGACTCCTAAACATGTTATTGAATATTATATATTGTTGTATTATGTTTAATTTGTATATGTTTGTCTGTAGATGACTCTAGATTACTATCTTCGGTGGTATGGACATAATAGATGTTCCAGATATGCTCTAGTAAGGTGGAATAAAGAGAGGGGTAGTTAATGGAACTGCTAGAACTAAGACCATCTCCAATGCGGGTTTCTATCTTCCCTATTTCTATGGAATAAATCCATTTTAGAAAAAATTTCTTCCAATGGTGATTTTTATCATCATTTCTATCCTAGGTGGCAATGATGTAGGATGGAAACTTTCTAGGAGGGTTTCTACATGTAGAAACTCTCATAGAAATTCTCCTATCTCTCATGACAATTATTATTGGGCCCCACACCATTAAATTGGTTTTTTTACTATGTGACACATGATAGAAATGAAGAACCATTGGAGAACATTTTTGTATGTCTACAATTTCTATGTAGAAACTCTTCCAACTAGGATAGAAATCTCCTTAAAGTACAATGCCAAGTAGGATAAGAACTCAATTTTAGAAATCACCATTGGAGATGGTCTAAGGTAGATTTAAACGAGCTTGAATTGAGGTTTTAAAATGTGATATACTTTTCGTTAAGAGGATATGACCCTGAACGGAAGAAAATGATTAATGCTGTGTTGTTGTTGTTGTATGTTTGTAGATTAATTACATGAACTAGTGTGCTTCGTTTGTCTTGAGAGTAGTTCGTGTAGAATGACCAATCTGTTTTCTTCCTTTTTTTTTGTGTATTCGTGTCAATTCTGGGTATGCACCAGAAACATTCGCTACACTAGGTATGATGGAGGCACAAATATGAACTTCCTCTCAATTCTCCTTTAGCTATGGATTTTTGTTTTCTGCCCCGTTTTAAATGTAAATATGCTAAGAGCATCCACAGTGGAGACACTCTAAACACATACTCCAAATTATTAGAAATTATGTAAATTATTACTTTTGGAGTATCTCCTTTGGCACACAATGGTACACTCCAAACAAATACTCCAAATTAACCTCTTCCTTCTTTTCTCTTTATTTTTCTTCCATGTTTGGTAAGATATTTTCTCCCTCTTTTTTCTCTTTATTTTTCTTCCTTGTTTTGGTAAAAATGATTAATATTTGTGGGCCCATAAATTAATGTAGAGGAGCTACAACACGCTCCAAATCTGGAGTGTCTATTAGTTTTCTAGCAAATTTCAAGTATGGACAAGTGCCAATTGCAGCCTTCAAGTGCTATAAAATTTGAGTAAAATTAAAATATAGCACTTGAAATCTCTCCCACTGTGGATGCTTTATGCTCTAAAGCTGTTTCGGGGGTGGAGGGGGGTCGGCGGTGGGGAAAGGGGGGGGGGGGGGGGGGGGGGGGGGGGGGGGGGGGTTGGAATAACCCTGTGAAAACGATAGTGGATTCAAAAAAATTACGTACTATTCAAAGCAACAACATTACGTCAAATAAAAAAAAGTCGAAAATGACAGTTATTTTGTTAAACGGTAGAGAATCTTTTTCCCCTTTCCTAAACAATTTCCACAAGAAATCAGATAAATTATTGTTTTCCAAGAAGAAAATTATTGTTTTCCAAATAAGAAAAGATAGATCCCGTAGCAATCTCTATGGAAGAAGGCGACGAGTTCTCGAGAGCCCTATGAGCAAAGCATGAAATTTCTCTTATATCTCTTGTGGACAACCACCTGAATCTCCATTTGTGCTCTTTCTACTCTTTCTTCTGTCTTTGATGACGAGCCCTAAGAGCAAAGTACTAACTTTCTCTTAGATCTCCTGTGGACAAGCAACTGAATCTTAACCTTGTGCTTAGGGATGGCAACGGTGCGAGTAGGGGTCGAGGACCATACCTTCCATCCCCATCCCCGAATACTGTTTGAATCCCCATCTTCGTCCCGTTCCCGTCGGGTTCAATTTTTTATCTCCATCTCTATCCCCGTTAAACAATTGCACTCCCCGTCCCCGTCCTGTTAACACTTCCGGTGCCGAATTTTCTCGCTTCCGTCTCTCGCCTAGTTAACAATATTTTTATGTACATTATAAGCTTAAAAAATATTTCCCTTCCAAAAAAAATTTATAAGGCATGTTAATAAAACATGGTTTTCACAAAATAATTATATATACTACTAGATAGATCATAAACCCATACCATTTCCAATGGGTTGCGCATATGGATATGCCGGGTCGGGGATCTACCAGACGGGGAGTACTATACTCATCCCCGAACCCAACCAAAGAATCTTTTTAATCCCCATCCCCGCCCCCATCCCGTTTTCAAATCCCCAAACTCGTGCCCATCGGGTAAAAATATCGGATTCCTATTGGGTTCAGGGGGACATTGCCATCCCAACTTGTGCTCTTCCTATTGTAATGCCATGTCCCGTTCAGTTCAACCGGAGGAATCGAAACGCAACGACGTTTGGACTTAACCATGCAACGGCTTGCTCGAAGTCCCGCTCGAGGAAACTCCTCGCTCAGGTGGATGGCTTCGATGAACTTGCCTCAGCTTGGCCTTCATACTAATAAAAGAAAGTTTTTATTGCACTGAATAGTCTTGATAATAAAATAGATGAATCCACATAGCTAAGAAAATAATTCCATTGAGTCAAGTATGTGTGTAGAACTTGAAAAAAATTGTCCTAATGTTGCTTAGACGTTCTGCACGATGGTTTCAAAGTTGGCACTGGGCCCTTCGACCGCACGATTGAGTTAGGCAAAGTTATGCCACGGGCTATCGAAGTCATATTAGGTACGTCCCTATGATCCCACTGTTTTGCATAGCAATTATGCCCCCACGGTCTCACTATCGGTCTTATGGAAGATGGCATGCTTATAGCACTCAAAGAACACGATTGTTCAAGTTGAGCACGTGTGCGGTCCCACGATTTTACGGCTTGGTATAACCATACGTTCCCACGGTCTCAAGGCTCGTCATATAGAGTATGACTTGGACGGTAGTATCGCACAGAACACAATTGGATTAAGGCACGAATCACGATTGTTTAAATGAGAAGTATGCACAGTCTATGGCACGTGTGGAACACATTCTGTTCAAGTTAAAATATGAAGGCTATGCAGTAGCCGTTACCTGGATTTCAAAGAAAGAAAAAGATCACATGACCATTTGTCGCCGAGGCGGTCCCGTATTTGGGAGTTTCCAATGAAGTATGGAAAGCATGGTTTATGAGTAAAAGAAGAACATGATTTGAGTCATATCGTGAGTTAGGTAGGCATCATTGTATGGTCATGGACAACTTGTGCACAAGATGTAGTCTTCCTCGAATGAATCGCTGGGGCACCAGGATCATGTCGGCCTAGGAGGAAGCAAGATGGCAAAACAGGATGCTAGATATATCGGATAGAAGATTTGGGACTTCCATAAGCTGATTACCCTGGATGATCGCCGTCTATCCTAGGCTTACCGCATAGGAGATTTGGGGCTTCCATGGGCTAGCTACCCGCATTGGATGGTCGCTGTCTATCCTAAACTATGTCCAAGATAGCTTGACATTGCTAGTGACCTTTCATATAGATGAGTCGGCATAATAGCAGCGATCCGCGTGCTTGCCTTAGATTGAGTAAAAAAGTGTATGCACAGTGTCCGTTAAGTCGAAAGAAGTATAAGCACGATACGAATGAGTCAAAAAAATGTGTGCACGGTCTGCAACAAATATGAAGCCTAAGATTTGGCTATAGCAAAGACATGTGCTTCGGCACGAGGTGTGGTATCGTTTGTTGAGTCAATGACATAAGTCTATGAGTATGATTTGAGTCGGTTCATGTTGAAATAGAAAAGACATAAGGCATGTATGAATGGATTGCACTGTGTTGCGAGGCATGACCTTGATGTTTGTCACACAAATGGGTCTTATGGCATGACCATGTTGTTACGCCCGAAGGTATAAGCCAAAAAGGCAAGCATGAGTCAAGACGTTGATGTTGTTGGCACGATGATGGTCAAGAGATACAAAATAGGCTAGGAGTCTATGTCCTAAAATCGATCCTAAGGCAAGATTAGAAAGACAATCAAAAGGAATAGTTGCACACATTAAATGAACGTATTGGCTTTGTATGTGTGGGCGAAGGGCTTACACCACCAGTATGGTTGTGTACTGACCACCCAACAGTTTTCATGCACATGTTACAGGTACCTGCTCATCGGAGCAGATCTCGCTTGGACGCGCTGAGGCATGGAGTTCCTTAGTGTTTTGAGGCGTGCGACCGCATTGAAGACTTCACCTATACGGGGCATAATATATGAACATCGCCTTCTGAAGCATCCACAAGTGTTATCCTTGAAGTTTTGTATTGAGAGATGAGAGAGAGATGCGTGATTGTAATCAGAGAGAAAGTGAGCTCTAGTGAACTTGTAATCCTGGCTTCGCACCTTTGTAATCTTGTTTCCATATCAATAAAGTGTATAATTTTGTACATGTCTTGGTGTTATTCAACTTCTCTGCTTGGGACTTCTATGCGACGATCCCGTCGTAAGCTGCTGTAATCGGTCATTATGGAATCCGCCTTGCGTAAGCGCAACCTAGGCTCACGTGGCATCATGCCTTAACGAGTACGATTGGTTCTGCGGAACCGGGACGTGACATAATGGTATCAGAGCACGGCTTTACGTCCTTGGACTTTCGATTGAATTCTTTAACTTTGATGGCTTCATATTAAATGTTATTTTTGCAATCGATATTGTTGGTGAGCTCTCTCTCTCTCTCAATGTTCCGTGGGATGCTCCATACAATAAGTCTATATATATTTTAAATTCTCACAAATTTTTTTGGTTGAACAAAGATGATTTCACGTAAGTCACGATTGGCTAAGTCGGGCTGGACATAAACACCAAGATTTGTGTCGATAATAGCAAGTTATGTGCGAAATTCGAATCATTCGAAATAGAAATGAGTTTGACTTGATTCATAGAAAGCTGGATGACTATTTATAGGGGTACCATCGGACAATGTTATCATCGATGCGCTATAGATGAACGTGCTTGAAATTTGAAGAATGGTTCGAACGGAGATTCGAAGTGATCGGTTGCAATTCGAATAATAGTTTTAAGAATTTATCGAGTAACTTTATCCCTGAGTGGTTTATGGGATAGCCTCGGGATGTCGATCGATTGAGGATGCGGGGTACCAATGAGTCTATCAGCAAACGACACGACTATGCAAAATCTTAGAAAGAGTATTCAAAGTAATCATGACTTTAGATAGCTAGTACCAGCTGATTCAAACAAACGAGAAGATGACGTGCATCGGCAGGATTACATTGAGTGTGAAATACAAAGTGATAATAATAGATAGATTGAATCGAAGAAAATTTAAGCCGTAACAAACGAATGACTCAATTGAGAGATTGATATAAATCGTATATGAAAAGTTAGCACGATTGGATGATAGCATGCATAAAAATATCGATTGGAAGGTATATGAATTACGCTAGGGATCAAAGAAGAAATTGCTCGATGACTAAGATAGATGATAACAAATGTGATTTGTGCTTGAACGAATTGATCATATGACTTGTTCGGAATATGCGAAATTGATCTTGGATTTGTAAGAGTTGGTCGTATATCCAGTTGGACGATAGTATTAGTTGCACAACTCGGAGTTAGTTGCAAAAGAAGATCATCGGGTTATGTATATCATCGATGTATTGAGGCGTATCAAAGATCGATATGCGATAACTTGGCGGTACTCTGATTCGAGGAATGATGATCGTGTAAAATGTTATTGACCAGATGGATACAAAATTTAGGATTTTGATAATGATGAATGTTTGGATTAGTTGACAAGATGAACTTAAAGTTTGCGTGAATGGATACTACTCGGACTATGCGAAATAAAAATGTTGATGGATTCGTTGAATCGATAATCTAAAGATTGTTATGACTCGGGGAATTTATAAGTAGGCGATCATTGTGATTTTGCGATGGGATAAAAATGAAAGTGTCTTGATTGTTTCGATGATAACTACAACGTTGACGTTCTTGTCTTGTGCGAGCACAACTCTAGCCTCGCACATGTGTCACGTCGGATTAGGACGGTCATTCTGCGGAAATGCTGGCATGGTAATTCATGTCCAGCGAGGACGATCGAACTTACGGAAGATCAGGATGTGGCAATTGGATTATGTTGACTTGTGGATTTATACGAAGGTGAATTCAAAGATTGTTTGGACTTGTGATTGACGATAAAGTAAGTTTGAGGATTAAATAGATCCAATGTGCGTATCGAGAATGAATTTATCTAGACTCACAGAAGAGTTATGCTTCGATGATGACGATTATCCTGCGGGAGCGTTAGTATGGTGATTTCATGTCTAGCATGGATAATTGGACTTGTAGAAGATTAGGACGTGACATATTGTTATGCTAGATGACCTTGTGATCGAATATGTGAATTGTGTTAAACGACTTAGAGAATATGGTATGATAATTATAGTTTAGTGACAAATCGTGTCGTGTTGTACTTGACTTGGATAGGATGGATAGATAGATTATATCGTACATGTTTGAAGAGATATATTAAGCGAATTGCTAGTTTGGAAGTGGGATATTGATATGCCGAGGAATTGGTTGAGTAGAACTTACCGTAGGATGGATTTGCTGAATGACTCGGACCCTTTGGACTAAATTACAAGTGCTGATTGGAGAAATCTATGCTCGTAGTTTAGAAATCGGAGTGATATGAGCTTGGGTAGGAGGACCATGTACTATCAACTTAGTTTGACCTTAGGATTGGGGTTCAGTATTGATATCATTGTTTAGGAACGGTGATTTCAATACTGACGTTGACTTTAGCCTAGTGTAGATAGCCTAGCGATTAGGCAGACGTCCTTGTGCGGAGAGAGAGAAATTATGCAATAGACCCTAGTGAGAGTTGCTAAAATATTCTTAAAAATTCTTGAGAATTGACAGGATTGGATATTGGTATTGGTGGATAGAACGATTCAATTATGTGGAGACACCACTCACGAGACTTGGCTGAAATACGTATATTTCGGGGACACCTTTATGTGCACGATCCGACTCAAGTGGTAATGGCGGATTCTCTATCACGAGGCTTGGTTGAAACGAATGTATTTCGGGGACGTCTTAAATATGTGCATGATCCAACTAAGTGATACGTTGAATTCAAGTGAGATTAAAGGGACGAAAAGGTATCAAGGATTTTGAAATCGTGTGTTTCAAAGGAAATATTGATGGTAGTGCGACCGTTGGATTCGAAATGAACTTGAATGTTGATTGATCCGATGATTTTTTCTAGAACTAAGTTGTTCGTGTGCGCGACGAGTATAAGTTACCCAAATTTGAGATATAGTTGTTCGAGATTAAAAAAAAAAGGCACGAGCGTGGCTCGGATTGAAGAAACGCATAGGCGAAGGGTGTGCGAGAATCATTGGATGTTAAATCGAAGTAATAAGTCGATGAGTGTGCACTCAATAAGTTTCGAGGACGAAACTTTTTCTGAGTGGTATATTATGTAATGTCATGTCCCGCTCAGTTCAACCGGAGAAATCAAAACACAACGACATTTGGACTTAGCTATGCAATGACTTGCTCGAAGTCTCGCTCGGTCGAGATAACTCCTCGCTCAGGTGGGTGGCTTTGGTAAACTTGCCTCAGCTTGGCCTTCACACTAATAAAAAGAAGTTTTCATTGCACTGAATAGACTTGATAATAAAAGAGATGAATTCACATGGCTAAAGAAATAATTCCATTGAGTCAAGTATGTGTGTAGAACATGAAGAAAAAAGTGTCCTAATGTTGCTTAGACATTCTGCACGATGGTTTTCAAAGTTGTCACTAGGTCATTCGATTGCACGATTGAGTTAGACAAAGTTATGCCACGGACTATCAAAGTCATAGTAGGCACGTCTCTACGATCCTATTGTTTTGTATAGCAATTATGCCCCACAGTCTCACTATCGGTCTTATGAAAGATGGCATGCTTATGGCACTCAAAGAACACGATTATTCAAATTGAGCACGTGTGCGGTCCCACGGTTCCATGGCTTGGTATAGCCATACGTTTCCATGGTCTCAAGGCTCGTCATATAGAGTATGACTTGGATGACAGTGTCGCACAGAACACAATTGGATTATGACACGAATCACAATTATTTAAATAAGAAGTATGCCATGATCTATGGCACGTATGGAACATACTTTGAAGTTAAATAGGAAGGCTATGCACTAGCCGTTACCTGGGTTTCAAAGAATAGAAAAGATCACGCGACCGTTTGTCGCCTAGGCGGTCCCTCGTTTGGGAGTCTCCAATAAAGTATGGAAAACATGGTTTATGAGTAAAAGAAGAACATGGTTTGAGTCATATGGTGTCACTCCCATTTTTTCGTTATACGTATTTTTAGTATACGTGTACGGATTTCTGATATTTGTCGGATGACCCGTATTTTGACTTGTCTTACTTAGCTAGTCTTTGTTTAATCTTGATTCGGTTTATTTTGTCTTGGTTTAATTTAGTTGGCTCATCATGGCTTGTTAACTTGGCTTGGCTTGGCTTGGTTAGGTTTGGGTTAAGTTGGTCATCATGAAGAACCTTATATTTAACCCAACTCTACTCTCTCTCCTCCATAACTCTTCATTTACTCTTCTTCTTCATTTACTTCTCTACCTACAC
Organism: Iris pallida; assembly: GCA_029216955.1. Lineage (NCBI taxonomy): Eukaryota > Viridiplantae > Streptophyta > Magnoliopsida > Asparagales > Iridaceae > Iris > Iris pallida. Next base: position 802,336 of record JANAVB010006597.1, on the reverse strand, counting down.
CTTAGGCAAGTGCAACTTGCTTCATGAAGGAACCCCTATTTTTATTGTTCTATTTTCTTCCCTACAAGTTTCTAAGACTCTTTAGTACTTCGCATTTTTGATTTTGGTGGATAATTTTTTATAGATCGAAGTTTACTTTACTTTTGAAATTCTTGGGTTTTGATCTATCAAACTTTGTTATTTTTAAGTTTTGATTATTTCATGTTGTAGAAAATTTCGTTCTACCCAATTTAGACCCTTAAAAATCCAAATTTTGACTTGTTTTGAGAAAGTTATGCCACTTTTAGTTCATGGATTTCCATGAACACATGCGAGCTGCTTGGAAAAGATGAGCAGTGTTGGGCGCATAGCCATTGATATGCGCTCAAGCCACATACTTCTTCCTGCTTGGGCGCATAGCCATTGATATGCGCCCAAAGCAATATGCATACTTCCTTCTGCTTGGGTGCATAGCCAATATATACGTCCAAACCAGATAGTTCTTCCTGCTTGGGGGCATAGCCATTAATATGCGCCCACTGAGCCATAGAAGACAGTCTCCCATGCTTCCTTTAAGTGCACCATGTCCCTAGCATGTGGGCGCATGCTGTTCTGGGCGCATTCTGCCCTGGGCGAATGCTTTCCTGGGCTCATGCTGCCCTAGCGCATGATGTCCTGGGCGCATGCTGCCCTAGCGCATGCTGCCTCTGGGTGCATAGTATCGTAGCACCCCCTCCTTTTATCCCTCGTGCCATTTCTTGCCATGATAATTCTTATTATATTACCCAGACTTGTCCTCATGGTTCTTAGTGTAATATTGGGATCTTTGTTTATACCCTGTACTCGACTTGTTCTTTGACGACCCGACTTAATAACTTGTTGAGCATGATAGACTTGAGCATGACATGACTTGCTAGCATTGGACTTGGCATGAACACGACTTGACACGAATATGGACATGATAATATGAACCAGTCTTGATAATTCTTGATAGTGGCCCATCGCGGCGCACTCTTGATAAGTAACAAGTAAACTTGATATGACATGTATAAGCTTGATAGTGGTCTTTTGTGGTGCACTCCTGACAAGTAATCTTGACAAGTAACAAGTAACTCTCGTCTTGACACCGTGGGTGATTTTTCTTGATTGTGCCAGTACAAGCTATATGTCTCATCTTGTATCATGATTAGGACATGGATTTCTGATTACCACGGTCAGGGATTCATACTGAATCTGATTAAGTTAATGACTAGATTGATCAAGTACCTCATAACGAGATTTACCAGTCACAGGCAATTCCGTTATCTGGACGCCTCAAGTGGACTTGTAGCCTGCCGACGAGTAGGGCACATTTCTAGCACACTGTCATGTGTTGCACCACAAAGTCACCTAATCAACTCTCTCAACCTGTGAAAGGATAACTGGGTAGTCTGTAGGGCTTGTGACTGCTGGAACATCTCATTGCATCTTGTAGTAATTAGGCTTGTAATAACCCTAGTTAGTTAAAGCATCAAGCCGTACTCATTGCTTGGCCGTGATTGATGAATGGAGTCCCATCTAGTCTAGCTTGTCTAGAAGCAGTACATGATTACTTCTGTGTATTTTGATTTATGCCTTACTGTTGTTGATGAATGATTATAGACTAAGTTATGTTCAGGTGAAGCGTTACAACCCCGGTCCTTATTTGGTTTACGGGTTGTAACTTGGCTTCCGGGACAGCTCCTTAGTTATCTTGTTATTTTTATCATATTTCTAACTCTTGTTCTTTTCTTGTTATCATTCATGTCCTTGTGTTCTAATATGCTGGTTTTAGTTCTTAAGTGAAGCCTCCCTTGTGGCACTTGCTCTTTCTGGGGTCTGATCCAGCTAATTTTGTATGGCCAGATTTTGGAGTAGCTTCCGAGGATCTTCCAGCCTTCCAGCCAGATGGTGAATACTAGACGCAACCCTGGCAATGAGTGGGTTTTATTTTGCTATCCCACTCAATTGTAAATTATTCTTTTGAGACGTTTAGCCGTCGAGCAAGTGTTAGCTCGTGTTGAAAACTTATATTTTTGTCTGCCTATGGACTGTAACATGATTGACAAATCTTAGGGTTGATCATGTATGACTTAAACTCTTGCTAGTTTTCGTATTTTGTATGACTAGCTTCATGATCATCTGAATATATAATGTATGGGATGCCTTACTTTGTATGTCTGATGATCTACCATCTTGTAACATGTGTTTACTTGCTTGAGATTGAGACACTAGGCTTGTTCTTGACCTTAAGACACTACTAAAATAACCCATTTTAGCGACGTCAGGAGACGTCGCTAAATAAGAAAAATATGTCGCTAAAACTAATTTACGACGTATTTGGCGACGAAAACCGGACGTCGCTTATAGGCAACAATGGCGACATATACTTATAATATGTCGCTGAACGTCGCTATTCAGCGACGTAGTATACTCCTGTCGCAGAACGTCGCTAGCCAGCGACGTTTTGCGACGTGTTTATAAAGAAGTCGCTACTGGCGACGTAATTTCTTACCGTCGCTACGTTACGTCGCTATTTGATGATATTTTAGTAGTGAGAGACTGATGACTTGTAGATAAACCCTCATGCATCTAGACAGCCGTGACCGTATTGCAAGGTGGGATGCACTTCAATGTACGTAGCTAGCTATGTCTGTCCCCCGCTCTCCAGTATTCTGGTTCTGGAGCGTGACACGATTTAAGTGGTGGCCCATGCAGGTCTTGTGAATCAATATGTGTGAGGGTTTTACCAGATAGATGTCTCGGTCAGCACTCGCCCTTGATCTCTTCTCGTGTCTTCTAATCTTTCTGAAATCTTGACCTGATCACATGCTTATATCCTCGATCTATCTTGGTCCTTCCTTATTGTTTTCTATGTCATTTTTTCAGTAGCATTGCTCATGGTCCTACCGATCAGCCGGGAGGAGAACCCCCAGTGAACCAGCTACACCCTGGGGACCAAGCCCAGTAATCAGGAGCAGCATCCTGAGTTATGCCTTCTGGAGATCATGAGCCGCCAGTTCAGTCAGTCCAGCCTACAAAGCCTGATAATGGAGTCCTGGTAGGGCTCATCCGAGAATTTCTTGCATCACAAGATCGTTGGGGCGATGCCCTGCACCAGATAGTACAAGATGCTACGGACAGAGTTGGTTACTAAGGAAACAATACAGCCAACAGCTTCAAGCACCTGAACCCTCCTTTCTTTGACGACAGTGAAGATGCTTTTGCTGTTGATGCGTGGCTTCAGGATATAGAGGTTATCCTGGAGGCAGCTCAGATTCCAGAAGGAGAGAAGGTGGCTATTGTGCGCCTACAGTTATTTGACTTTGCCCGCAGCTGGTGGGTGATGTTAGCAGTTGGATTGGTGATGCCTGTCTTATGGACGATATTCAGTGACAAGTTCCAGATAAAGTACTTTGATGCAGTGGTTCGGTACGACCTGCAGACCAGATTCAACAATCTCAAGTAGATGGAGAGGACGGTCGATGGTTATGTGGCTGAGTTTCAAGACTTAGTCGGTTTGCTTCCGCCTTGGTGGCAACCGAATTGGACCGAGTACAACGATTCCAGCAGGGACTCCACCTAGAAATTATTCTAGCAGTGGAGCAGTTTGAGCACCAGACATTTGATGTTGTTTTGCGAGCAGCGAGAAGGGATGAGTATACCTTTCAGAGGATAGTAGATCGAACCAGAGGACGAAAGAGGTATCATGGGCAGATATCCTAGTCGTCAGCACCAGCCCGGCAGCTAGAGCCTTGACTATTGGAGCTCCTAGGAGGACGACCCCAGTTTCGTCAATGCAGTACTCGACTCCGACGTACCCTCAGCAACAGAAGCAGAAGCAATCTTTCGCAATGGGTTGTACTCATTGTGGGAAGCCTAGACACGTGGTATCAGAGTATCGCAACACACAGGGATTATGCTTGGTTCGTAGGACACCGGATCACAAGATAGGGTCCTGTCCACATAGAGCCAGTTATCATCGTCAATTCTGACCAGTCCATCGATTAGGGGTCCAGCACTAGTGCAGCAGCAGCAGTACCAGCCTCCGAGGCCATTGCTGCCTCAGGCTCAACAGTATGCCCAGGTTCAGATTCAGAACAGGCAGAGAGGTCACCAGCAGAGGGGACAAGCACCAAGAGGACAAGGTCAAGCAATGGCTCTGACCGTGGCAGAAAAATTGGCATCAGGTGAGGTGGTGGCCGGTACCATTCTCGTCAACTCTTTTCCAGCATCAGTATTGTTTGATTCAGGTGCATCACATTCATTCATATCTGCACGATTCGCAACATGGATAGGACTGGAGCCCAAGTCATTATCAGTAAGGCTTAATATACTTACTGGTAACGGTCTTGTGGGAGTTGATAGAGTATTTTTCTCGTGTCGAATTGTAGTTAGTGGTAGAGAGTTTTTTGCTAGATTGATAGAATTTTCGATGGCCGACTATGATGTGGTCCTAGGAATGGATTGGTTGAAGGATCAATATGCAAGAATAGACGCCATCTTGGCAGGATTATTTTTGGTATTTTCGGCGAAGCAGAGTTTTCATTTTCCAGAGGCGAAGTAGAACCTTCTTTACCAGTATTACGGATGGCAGTAGCAAATGCAGTTCAGTTTTCCAGAATAGTAGAAGAGTTTTCTGATATATTTCCTGAAGAGCTTCCAGGCATGCCCCTAGAGAGAGAGAGATAGAGTTTACCATTGATTTGATTCCAGAAACGGCATCAGTATCGAAGAGAGTCTACAGGATGGCACCCTCCGAGTTGGAGATCTTGTACAAGATGATTGAAGAACTCAGAACCAAGGGGTTCATTCGTGCTAGTGGATCACCTTGGGGAGCCCCGATACTTCTTATAAAAAAAGGATAGTACGTCAAGATTATGTGTTGATTATCGTACCTTGAACTCTGTATCAATCAAGAACAGATATCCTCTACCAAGGATGGATGATTTATTCGATCAACTCAATGGAGCGGCAGTATTCTCGAAGATTGACTTGCGATCAGGATACCATCAGATTAGAGTAAGAGAGCAAGACATCCCGAAGATAGCATTCAGATCAAGATATGGGAATTGTGAATTCCTTGTTATGTCATTTGGAGCGACCAATGCGCTAATTCATGGACCTCATGAATCGTATCTTCATGCCCTATTTGGACCAGTTCGTGATAGTGTTTATAGATGACATCGTAGACTATAGCAAGAATGAGGCAGATCATGAGCAACATCTCCGTGTAGTCCTTCAAATTCTCAGGGAACACCAGTTGTACGCAAAGTTCAGCATGTGCGAGTTTTAGCTCGATCGCATTTCGTACTTGGGTCACATCATCACCAGAGGTGGAGTGAAAGTGGACTCCCAGAAGATAGTGGCTATAGAGACATGGCCAGTACCCAATATCGTAGTAGAAGTTCGTAGTTTTCTAGGATTAGTCGGCTATTACTGACGATTTGTATCAGACTTTGCCCAAATTTTTGTACCCCTGACACAGTTGACTCGTAAGGAAGTACAGTTTGCTTGGACAGTAGAGTGACAAAATTTATTTGAGAAGTTGAAGAAAGGATTGATGACGGCCCCCATTCTCACGCTTCCAGATGGGACTGGAGGACTTTCAGTTTATTGTGACGCGTCAGGAAGAGGATTGGAATGTGTCTTCATGCAATACGGTAAGGTAGTAGCTTATGCGTCACGTTAGCTTCATGATCATGAGAGAAATTACCCAACCCATGACTTGGAATTAGCAGCGGTAGTTTTCGCACTTAAGCTATGGAGGCATTACTTGTATGAAGATCGGGTAGAGATTTTTATCGACCACAAGATTCTTAAGTACATGTTTACTCAGAAGGAGCTTAACATGCGTCAGAGGAGATGGCTAGAGCTACTTGTGGATTATGACATCAACCTGCAATATCATCCTGGGAAGGCCAACGTAGTTGCAGATGAGTTGAGTAGAAGAGCCGGAGTTTATTTCCTGACAGCGCAACCAGAGTTGTTAGTAGATCTTCAGAAGATGGGTATAGAGATAGTTCTTCTCACTAATGTGGCATTGATGGCCAGTATGCAAGTTCAGTCCAATATAGTTGAGAGGATCAAGATAGCTCAGTCGACGGATTCTAAGCTTCAGCGGCTTCGAGCAGAATGTGAAGCAGGACGAAGAATAAAGTTAAGCGTTCATGAGGATAGTATACTTCGATATGGAAGGCATCTTTGTGCACCCAGTGATGACATCAGACAAGAGATCCTGGCAGAGGCTTATAGTTCACAGTATTCAATTCATCCCGGTGGCACGAAGATGTATCGTGATATTCGTCAGCATTTCTGGTAGAATGGCATGAAGAGGGAGATAGCTCGGTTTGTCTCTCATTGTTTAGTTTGCCAATAAGACAAAGCTGATCATCAGAGACCAGTTGGACTTCTTCAGCCTTTACCAATCCCAGAATGGAAGTGGGAGCATATTACCATGGATTTTGTAACTGGATTACCTAAATCCCCAGCTGGTAGGGATGCTATATGGGTTATAGTTGACCGTCTCACCAAGGTAGCACATTTTCTTCCTTTCAGGATTGGTCAGTCGACTGAACAGCTAGCAGAGATGTACCTCAGAAAGATAGTCAGGTTGCATGAAGTGCCAGTTAGTATTGTATCGGACAGAGATTTAAGATTTACATCGTACTTTTGGCGGAGTCTTCAAGTGAGTTTGGAGACTCGTCTCAAGTTCAGTTCAGCTTATCATTCGTAGACAGATGGTCAGTCATAACGCACGATCCAGACTCTTGAAGATACGTTGCGATCTTGTACGCTTGACTTTGATGGTTCGTGGAAAGATTACCTGTATCTAGTAGAGTTCTCCTATAACAACAGTTTCCAGGCCAGTATCCAGATGGCACCATTTGAGGCATTGTATGGCAGAAAGTGCAGATCCCTGTTAGCATGGGATGATATAGGCGAGAGGTAGATGTTTGGTCCAGAGACGGCTATGCAGACTATCGAGGTGGTCATACAAGTCAGAGATCATCTTCGAGTTGTGCAGGATCGCCAGCGTCATTGGGCCGATTCTTATCGGCATCCCCTTGAGTTTTCTATCGCCGACCACGTATTTCTTAGGATCTCGCCTACCCGTGGCGTCATTCGTTTTGGCGTACGGGAAAAGCTCAGTCCTAGGTATATAGGACCGTTCGATATTCTTGAGCGAGTAGGTGACGTGTCCTATCATCTCGCTCTTCTGCCTTCGTTACGTGAGGTACATGACGTGTTATATGTATCCCAATTATGATGGTACATCCTAAATTTGAGCCATATTCTTGATCATTCGGAATTGGTTGTTGGTACCAACCTTTCGTATGAGGAAAGACCCGTGTCCATATTGGACTGAAGAGTGAAGGTATTCAGGAACAAGACTATTAGTTTAGTCCGCATTATTTGGGGTCATCACTTTTTGGGTGAGTCAACGTGGGAACGTGAGGATGATATCCGATCACGATATCCACACCTGTTTGACTCATAAGGTATAATGTCTTCCTTAAGACTTATGCTTTTAAATTCCTCACTTGCATGAATGTTTGCTTAATTGACTGATAGTCGTAGATTGTTGTGATTAGTATAGCTTGCTCGGACATCTCTAGCCTCTTGATTTAATTCTGAGGAAAAAATTCTTTTAAGGTGGGTAGAGTTATCACTCCTATTTTTTCGTTATATGTATTTCTAGTTTACGTGTACGGATTTCTGACATTTGTCGGGTGATCCATATTTTGTCTTGTCTTGCTTAGCTAATCTTTGTTTAATCTTGATTCGGTTTATTTTGTCTTGGTTTAATTTAGTTGGCTCATCATGGCATGTTAACTTGGCTTGGCTTGGCTTGGCTTGGCTTGGTAGGTTAAGTTGGTTCATCATGAAGAACCTATTTAACACAATTCCACTCTCTCTCCTCCATAACTCTTCATTTACTCTTCTTCTTTATTTACTTCTCTACCTACACCTTAGGCAAGTGCATCTTGCTTCATGAAGGAACCCCCATTTTTATTGTTCCATTGTCTTCCCTACAAGTTTCTAAGACTCTTTAGTACTTAGCATTTTTATTTTGGTGGATAATTTCTTATAGATCTAAGTTTACTTTACTTTCAAAATTCTTGGATTTTGATCTATCAAACTTTGTTATTTTAAGTTTTGATTATTTAATGTTGTAGAGAATTTCGTTCTACCCAATTTAGACCCTTGAAAATCACGACTTTGACTTATTTTGAGCAAGAGTTAGGCCACTTTTAGTTCATGGGTTTCCATGAACACATGCGGGCTGCTTGGAGAAGATGAGCAGTGTTGGGCGCATAGCCATTGATATGCGCCCAACCCACATACTTCTTCCTGTTTGGGCACATAGTTATTGATATGCGCCCAAAGTAATATGCATACTTCCTTCTGCTTGGGCGCATAGCCATTATATGCGCCCAAACCATATAGTTCTTCCTGCTTGGGCGCATAGCCATTAATATGCGCCCACTAAGCCATAGAAGACAGTCACCCATACATCCTTTAAGTGCACTCTGTCCCTAGCATGTGGGCGCATGCTGTTCTGGGCGCATGCTGCCCTGGCCGTATGCTGCCCTAGGCACATGCTTTTCTAGGCACATGTTGCCCTGGCGCATGATGTCCTGGACGCATGCTGCCCTGGCACATACTGCCACTGGGCGCATGGTGTCCTGGCACCCCCCTCCTTTTATCCCTCACGCTATTTCTTGCCATAATAATTCTTGTTACATTACCCAGTCTTGTCCTCATGGTTCTTAGTATAATATTGGGATCTTTGTTTGTACCCTGTACTCAACTTGTTCTTTGACGACCCGACTTAATAACTTGTTGAGCATGATAGACTTGAGCATAACATGATTTACTAGCATTGGACTTGGCATGAACATGACTTGACACGAACTTGGACATGATAATATGAACCAGTCTTAATAATTCTTGATAGTAGCCCGTCGCGGCGCACTCTTGACAAGTAACAAGTAAACTTGACATGACATGTATAAGCTTGATAGTGGTCCATTGTGGCGCACTCCTGACAAGTAATCTTGACAAGTAACAAGTAACTCTCGTCTTGATACCGTGGATAATTTCTCTTGATTGTGCCTATCTAAGCTATATGTCCCGTCTTGCATCATGGTTAGGACATAGATTTCTGATTACCACGGTCAGGGACTCACACTGAATCTGACTAAGTTAATGACTAGATTGATCAAGTAGCTCATAACGAGATTTTCCAGCCACAGGCAATCCTGTTATCTGGGCGCCTCAAGTGGACTTGTAGCCTGCCGACGAGTAAGACACATTTTCAGTACACTGTCATGTGTTGCACCACAAAGTCACATAATCAACTCTCTCAACCTGCAAAAGGATAACTGGGTAGTTTGCATGGCTTGTGACTGCTGAAACATCTCATTGCATCTTGTAGTAATTAGGCTTGTGATAAACCTAGTTAGTTAAAGTATCAAGCCGTACTCATTGTTTGGTCATAATTGATGAATGGAATCACGTCTAGTCTAGCTTGTTTAGAAGTAGTACATGATTACTTCTGTGCATTTTGATCTATGCCTTACTGTTGTTGATAAATAATTAGAGACTAAGTCATGTTCAGGTGAAGGGTTATACCCCGGTCCTTGTTTGGGTTACGGGTTATAACTTGGATTTTGGGACAGCTCCTTAGTTATCTTGTCATTTTTATCATATTTCTAACTCTTGTTCTTTTTTTGTTATTATTCATGTCCTTGTGTTCCAATATGCTGGTTTTAGTTCTTAAGTGAAGCCTCCCTTGTGGCACTTGCTCTTTCTGGGGTCTGATCCAGCTGGTTTTGTATGGCCAGATTTCGGAGTAGCTTTCGAGGATATTCCAGCCTTCCAGCCAAATGGTGAATACTAGACGCAACCCTGGCAACGAGTGGATTTTATTTTGCTATCCCACTCTATTATAAATGATTCTTTTGAGGCGTTTAGCCGTCGAGCAAGTGTTAGCTCGTGTTGAAAACTTATATTTTCTGTCTGCCTATGGACTGTAACATGATTGACAAATCTTAGGGTTGATCATATATGACTTAAACTCTTGCTAGTCTTCGTATTTTGTATGACTAGCTTCATGATTATCTGAATATGTAATATATGGGACGCCTTACTTTGTATGTCTGATGATATACCATCTTGTACATGTGTTTACTTGCTTGAGATTGAGATACTAGGCTTGTTCTTGACCTTAAGAGATTGATGGCTTGTAGATAAACCCTCATGCATCTAGACAGCAGTGACCGTATTGCGAGGCTGGATGCACTTTAACGTATGTAGCTGGCTGTGTCTGTCCTCCGCTCTCCAGTATTTTGGTTCTGGGGCGTGACAAATGGTGAGTTAGGTAGGCACCATTGCATGAACATGGACAACTTATGCACAAGGCATAGTCTTCCTCGAATGAATTGCCGGGGCACCAGAATTATGTCGGCCTAGAAGAAAGCAAGATGGGAAAGCAGGATGCTGGATATATCGCATAGAAGATTCGGGGCTTCCATGGGCTGATTACCCTGGATGACCGTCATAAGATTCGGGGCTTCCATGGGCTAGGTACCCGCATTGGATGATCGCATCTATCCTAAGCCATGTCTAAGATAGCTTGACATTGTTAGTGACCTTTCATATAGATGAGTCTACATAATAGCGACAATCCGCGTGCATGCCTTAGATTCAGTAAAGAAGTGTATACACAGTGTCCGTTAAGTCGAAAGAAGTGTAAGCACGTTACGAATGAATCAAAGAAATGTGTGCACGGTCTGCAACAAATATGAAGTCTAAGATTTGGCTATAGCAAAGACACGTGCTTCGGTACGATGTGTGGCATCGTTTGTTGAGTCAATGACGAGCTCATTTGGCGGAGCTTGATGTATTTTGCTCGAATATACCGGCTCCAAATAAAGTCCTGAACACGAACCTTCCACCACATTTTGATGGATAATGCCATCACCACGTACTCTAATTTCTTAATTCCCAGACCGCCTTCCTCTTTAGTTTTTGAAATAAACTGCCATGAGCTCCACCTATGTTTCTCTTTATTGTTTTGCTGACCCCAAAAGAAGGAATTGAAACACCCTTTCTATGTTCCATAATGTGCTTGGGAGGGTTGGTAGCTGACAAGATATGAGTCAGGATAGAGAGCAGAACATGTCTTATGGGAGTGATCTTCCCACCAGGGGAAAGGGTTTTGTTGTACCAACCTTCAATACATTTTTTTGATCTTCTGTATGAGAGGCTCAAAAGCGATTGAGGTGCGACGGCCGTAAGTCATGGGACAGCCGAAGTAGTCGAATGGAGGAGAAGCCACCTTGAAGCCGCTGTTCCACGCTAACTCCTACCTACGACCTTCAGCAATTGAGTGGTGGACACAGGCAATGGTCTTCTCCCTGTTGATGATCTAACCCGAGCATTCTTCATATCCGGCCAAAGTTTTATGGATAATGGCCAGGGTGGGTTTGTTCAGGCACAGAAAATCATGAAGTCATCTGCATAGGCAAGGTGCGTGATTAGGGGACATCCCAAAGGCGTCAGGAACCTCCCAAAGTTGGGCACCTTGCCCACGTAGATAAGCTGCCGTCTTAACACCTTGACCGCGATCACAAATAGCGTTGGAGAGATAGGATCTCCTTGACACACTTCGCAGGATGAGGAGAAAAAGCCCTGTGAAACTCCATTAACACAGACGAAAAACCAGCAATTGGAGATTAGTCTACAAAAAATATTGATGCAGGATTCGGAGAACCCAAACCTTCCTCAAAACCCAGATGAGAAAGTGCCAGTCTGGTCTATCATATGTTTTCTCCATGTCGATCTTGATCGCGACATTTTTGCCGCAATTTTGCGGCCGATGGTAGAGATGATCTCCTGGGCAAGAAGGATATTGTCGAGGATTTCCCTTCCTTTGACGAACCCACTCTGTTCGGCGAAGATGATGCGGGGGAGGATCGGCTTCAATCTATCCTCCACAAGCTTCGAGAGGATTTTGTTGATGACATTTCAAAGGCTAATCGGACGAAAGTTCGAGAATGATCCGGGGTTGTCTCTTTTCGGAATAAGGCCAAAAAGAGTGTGAGTAATAGCTTTGGAAAGGGGGAGGCCCTGTAGGAAAGCTTTGACGGCCTACACGATATCGTGCCCCACAAGATCCGAATAATAAATAAAGAAAAATCCACAGAAGCCGTCAGGACCTGCATTGTTGTTGGCGTTGATGCCATGGACAATGGACTTGAGCTCCTCCCAAGTTAGGTCCTACACAATGGAAGCGTATTCCTCCAGAAAGCTGAGAACCGGGATGATGCTAAGAAGGAGGTCATCCTGGCTCACCATGCATTTGGAAAGAAGATTGCTATAAAATTTGATCGCTTCCTCATTGATTTCTTCAGATTTAGATGTACTGACACCGTCCTCCTTCTCAATCCTATTGATGACGAGTTTTTTTATTCCTGTTGGAGATGCAGGCATGGTAAAACTTTGTGTTTTTGTTGCCATCGATGTCCAATTTTGTGTTAGCCTTATGTTTCCAATAGCTTTTCTCGATTTTATTTATTTTCTTGAGTCTGGCTTGAGTTCGAAACATGTTGGCCCGGTTCCCCTTCTCTCGTCGGCCGAGTAAGCCGCCTCTGTCACTACCACATTTTAACTTGAGGCTATTTTGGCCATTTTGAAAATTTTGGATTTATTTTGAATTATTGGAGTGATGGTTGTAGCTCTCCTTCCCAGAAATTTCGAGATATTTTATTTTCTGATTTTAATGGTGATTTTTGGATTTTATAAATAATTATTTAGATAATTATTATGGTAGATGATTCTAGCCATGATTAGGAATTGGAGTACAAGATAACTAGAAACCGTGGCACAGACAATTCAGTGACGTGCTTTGACTAGTGTGTTAGCCCTGGTAGGGAAGGCCAAGCCATAGTGATGTCCTAACTAGGAAAACCAGGCCAATGTGCGACTTAACCTCTATCAATAGTTTAATTATTCATTATTAATATTGCTTGATGTTAAGTGACACAGTGGTACCAAACTGGTCCAGACTGGACCGAACCGGACCAAGCCCATGTAGGCGAGTAGTGAGACGAAAGACGTCCATGTATAATGTATAGATGAGTGTATATAGGTATTGGTTCATTTTATGGTCTAGTAGGTAACCCTTGTAAATTGAATATTAAATATATATTATTTTGCTATTTAAATTATCTTGGATATATACATTAAATAATATTCATATAAATGTATCCTTGTGTATCGTGGGATTAGATACACTTGTGAGTGTGCCTACTCTTGAGTATACGATTTTATAAAGGTTGATACATATAAGTTCATTGTTATTAAAGACAATATTTTAATTGATATTATGATAATAATGTCTAAAATGAGCATTTTGTTTTGGTAATTAATATGAGTACCTATATATACAAATAGTTAGTATGAGAGAGAGTAGAGAGGATGATGATTTTACTTTCAGGTAATCTTATATTCATGGAAAAAAGTAACTTCTAGACATGCACCACATTTATGTATTGAATCATCTAGATGCCTTACTGGTAAGATGATTATGAAATGAACCTTGCTATTATCAAATTGGTTTTTGGCATGATAATGCCAAGAAAGTTTTTCCCTCTTCTTTTGTATCATATTATAAGTTTATGTTCTGTTGTTTATCGAGAATTTATACCTTATCAATTGTATATGATGCACCTCGTTCATGTCCTGTTTATATGTTTTACTTCCTACCTTCAGCTTTCATTATCAATGTCAGCTAACGGTTTGGTACGTAAGCAAACTAATGGCACTGTTTGTCTAAATTATCATAGGCAAAGCAAATTTGTCTGTGTGCTATTTGGTTTTGAACTAAATTGGTATGATATAGCTTCATAGTTTAATATCTAACGATTTGGATGAAAACAGAAGCCAACCAAACCCACACTTTGGCAATCGAAACTTGGTTATTTACTTTTAAGAATTTAATCGTTCTGAAGCCAAACTCTTCGAGTTCGAGTGAGTTTATTATATATATCATATGAATAGAAAAGAGTAGATGAACTAGTTCTATGATCTTGAACGTGTAACTGTCAATTTTCTAAATCATACTTTGACAGTTGAGACTTGGTTATTTATCTTTTGAGTATTTAAACGTTCTTAAGTCAAACTCTTTGAGTCAATTTTGAATGACCTTGAATGTGTAATTGTCAAACATGCAAAGAATTGATGTGCTGTTGCAGGGTCGTCTACATCTTTACCTATTTGAATATTGCTATTGATTATTTCACGGGGCTTATTGATCGAAATTCTAGATGAAATTCCTAATATGACAAGTATCCAATTTGGAAGAGATTAATGTTTTCGACCTAATAATGTAAACCCACAGCTGAGAAAGCCCAGAATTAGTAGCATCCCGAGCCCAGCCATTCCGGGCTACAGCAGACCCGAACCCAGCTCACGCCAACTTTTCTCCTGCATATATGTATACACACGCACATAGGAGAGTTGCGAAAAAACCCTAAACCAACACCCTATCCCCGCGCCTCCATCTTGTTTCCCCAGCCCTGACGAGTCTCCACAGCCTTGGCATACTCGGCCAGGAGGAGCATCCTTGCAAACAATCGGACCTCCATGCTTCATCCCATGACCCCGCGGTGCTGCGGTCCTGACTGTGTTGTGCGAGAGGAAGCGCCAGGTTGGACCTCGACACCTTCTTCCCTACGATGCAGCATGAGGTTCTCAATGAGCCTATGCAAGATATGCAAGTCGTCGACGAGAGGCACGCCTAGGCATGACGCAAGACAACGTCATCTTGTGCCAACGTCGAACGTGTCCATAGAATGAAGCCAGCCGACGGGATGTACCAGCACGGATTCTCCTCAAGACAGTCGTGTGCGTGTAGTAGCCAAGCCTGTTGACGGGAGGTGTGTCGTTTCATGGAGACCCCGTGTCGAGCTATATGGGCCGAGCACTCCCAGCGACCTCCAGGAAAGCTTGAGTGTCCAACCGCTGTCAAATACTCTTGAAGAAGAGAAGGAACGAGCAATAGCAGCAGTATTAACCTTGGTAGTTCCTACTTTACCCCTCCACCTTAGTTATATACATAATATGGCTTATTAAATGAGTATACAGTATATACTAGGAGTTTGGGAGATGTATCTTAAAAAAATTTCCACATAAACAAGAAGTATATCCACTAGTGCAAGTTAAATGCTTTTATGGAGGAAAGGGTTATAGGAAAATATAGGTTTTATAAGGGTATATAATTATATATGATTTGATATAAGTGCTATAGATACTTTACTTATTATATTGATTGTAAATATATATAATTGTGAGTAATTTTCTAGAGAGACCTAAAAAGCGTTTGTTTATTATATATATATATATATATATATATATATATATATATATATATATATATATATATATATATATATGAAGAAAGATTATATTCTTGGACCAAACACTATAATTCTGTCATTAGGATGGGCATGTACCTAAATAGTTGTGTAATGATTCATGGTGGTCTGTTTGACTTGGTAGGTTTTGTATGGATCCTAGCGGTACTAGAACATGCCCAGAATTGGATACGAATTAGCACCTTCAGTCTGCATGAATTGAACAAACACCAGGTAAGTATACCTTGCCTTCCTCTACAGTTTTATTACATGTATTTTTTCAGTTTCCAGCTTTTAGATTATTTATGGACATGTGCTTTTCGTGTTATTTTCTGTGGAGTTGTTTTTATTGTTTATAGCCGTGTTCATGTTTGGTCTTGTGGTTCCCACTTGGAGTTTATCGTCAGTACCTTGCTTGAGTCGTGTCATAGAATGAGTACGTGTAATTGAACTGCTAAATCCTTGATATTGTGTCCTTGGCACCAGAGAGTCCACGCACGGGACGAGGGTATTTTTCTTGATCTGTTTACATCCGTGAGTCTACACTAGGGACTAGGATGTCGATTATTGCACCAGAGAGTCCACGCTCGGGACGAGGGTGTAGACTTGACTTGACTTGCACCAGAGAGTCCACACTCGGGACGAGGGTTTTTACATCAGAGAGTCCACACACGGGATGAGGATGTAGTATTTGCACCAGAGAGTCCACACTCGGGACGAGGGTGCCTTGCCGTGAACTAACCAGAGAGTCCACACTCGGGACGAGGGTTAGTACTAACCAGAGAGTCCACACTCGGGACGAGGGTTAGTGTTTAGTACTAACCAGAGAGTCCACACTCGGGACGAGGGTTAGTGTTTAGTTCAAACCAGTGAGTCCACACTCGGGACGAGGGTTTGGTTTCTTCCATTGATCTCGTGATTATCGTTCATCCGGCAGTTCATTATGTGTAGTTTGTTCTAGTGTTCGTGTTCGTATGTCTGTATTCGTGTTCGTAGTCATTGTCTTGTTCTTGTTCTTTCTTGTTTGTTTCTTGCTCATGATAAAACTGCTAGATAGGCATGTATATTATGTATCTTGCTATGTCCTCTGAGGACCTGATGATCTCCTCAGGTTTAGCGGTTGCATGGAGTTAGCTAGTAGTTTTGGATGGCAGAGGATTTGCGGTTCTTGTGGGATTCAGGCATCGTTATTGTGTTTATTATCCGCTCGTGCTTTCATACCTTATCGTGAGATATCATGTTTCTTGATTCAGTTTTAGACTCTTGTTATTTCCTTTAGAATCTTATCGGACATGTATGCTAGTGGGCTGCAGACCATGACCCATAGTGTTCATTCATGTTTATTATTCTTACTGTGGATTGAGATATAGATTTGTTTGCCATGATTTGGCAGTATACCATAGCCTTGACAGTGTTTACGTATTCGAGTCGGGCTGGAGTCCGCTCGATACGTAGCTGGCTTTTTCATGAGCTCGCGTCCGAAAATCGGGTGCGGGTCGTGACAAGTTTTTTTTGGTGGCCCATGCAGGTCAGAGCATATCGTATCGGTTACGTAACTGTACTATTATGAGCCTGCACAACTGACTGAACCCTTAGAAATCTCAATCCACTCTGCCTTGAAAATTCTCCTAGAAATTCTCTACGTCCTTGAAAACTCCAAATCTGCTCTCGATTATACTTCCTTGCTTTCCGTACCATTGATTCTCGTCCCTTTTATTTCGAGGTGACGAACGATCGTGCTGCTTAGAAATTATCAGAAATTCTAAAATTATAGTATAAATATTGCATGATTATTGAGTTTTGATTGTTTATAGATATGAGAGATTATAGATGCCATGTGTCCTAGTTATTTTTGGTAGGACTGTTTGCCAGTAGTTAGAAGATTATAAGACGTTAGTGACCGTATTTTAAGGAGTAGTATGACCAAAGGTGGGTAGAAGCCCTTGAGTACTCGGAGTATAACATGACTAGATAAGGTCGTGAAATATTTTTGAGAAATTAAATTGAGGAGATTAAGGACTTTGAATTTTAAGGAATAATCTTGAATTAAAATTTCGAGGACGAAATTATTTTTTAGGTGGGTAGATTTGTAGCTCCCCTTCCCAGAAATTTCAAGATATTTTATTTTCTGATTTTAATGGTGATTTTGGATTTTATAAATAATTATTTAGATAATTATTACGGTAGATGATTCTAGCCATGATTAGGAATTGGAGTACAAGATAACTAGAAACCGTGGCACAGACAATTCAGTGACGTGCTTTGACTAGTGTGTTAGCCCTGGTAGGGAAGGCCGAGCCATAGTGATGTCCTAACTAGGAAAACCAGGCCAATGTGCGACTTAACCTCTATCAATAGTTTAATTATTCATTATTAATATTGTTTGATGTTAAGTGACACAGTGGTACCAAACTGGTCCAGACTGGACCGAACCGGACCAAGCCCATGTAGGCGAGTAGTGAGACGAAAGACGTCCATGTATAATGTATAGATGAGTGTATATAGGTATTGGTTCATTTTATGGTCTAGTAGGTAACCCTTGTAAATTGAATATTAAATATATATTATTTTGCTATTTAAATTATCTTGGATATATACATTAAATAATATTCATATAAATGTATCCTTGTGTATCGTGGGATTAGATACACTTGTGAGTGTGCCTACTCTTGAGTATACGATTTTATAAAGGTTGATACATATAAGTTCAATGTTATTAAAGACAATATTTTAATTGATATTATGATAATAATGTCTAAAATAAGCATTTTGTTTTGGTACTTAATATGAGTACCTATATATACAAATAGTTAGTATGAGAGAGAGTAGAGAGGATGATGATTTTACTTCCAGGTAATCTTATATTCATGGAAAAAAGTAACTTCTAGACATGTACCACATTTATGTATTGAATCATCTAGGTGCCTTACTGGTAAGATGATTATGAAATGAACCTTGCTATTATCAAATTAGTTTTTGGCATGATAATGCCAAGAAAGTTTTTCCCTCTTCTTTTGTATCATATTATAAGTTTATGTTATGTTGTTTATCGAGAATTTATACCTTATCAATTGTATATGATGCACCTCGTTCATGTCCTGTTTATATGTTTTACTTCCTACCTTCAGCTTTCATTATCAATGTCAGCTAACGGTTTGGTACGTAAGCAAACTAATGGCACTGTTTGTCTAAATTATCATAGGCAAAGCAAATTTGTTTGTGTGCTATTTGGTTTTGAACTAAATTGGTATGATATAGCTTCATAGTTTAATATCTAACGATTTGGATGAAAATAGAAGCCAACCAAACCCACACTTTGGCAATCGAAACTTGGTTATTTACTTTTAAGAATTTAATCGTTCTGAAGCCAAACTCTTCGAGTTCGAGTGAGTTTGTTATATATATCATATGAATAGAAAAGAGTAGATGAACTAGTTCTATGATCTTGAACGTGTAACTGTCAATTTTCTAAATCATACTTTGACAGTTGAGACTTGGTTATTTATCTTTTGAGTATTTAAACGTTCTTAAGTCAAACTCTTTGAGTCAATTTTGAATGACCTTGAATGTGTAGTTGTCAAACATGTAAAGAATTGATGTGCTGTTGCAGGGCCGTCTACATCTTTACCTATTTGAATATTGCTATTGATTATTTCACGGGGCTTATTGATCGAAATTCTAGATGAAATTCCTAATATGACAAGTATCCAATTTGGAAAAGATTAATATTTTCGACCTAATAATGCAAACCCACAGCTGAGAAAGCCCAGAATCAGTAGTATCCCGAGCCCAGCCATTCCGGGCTACAGCAGACCCGAACCCAGCTCACGCCAACTTTTCTCCTGCATATATGTATACACACGCACATAGGAGAGTTGCGGGAAAACCCTAAACCAACACCCTATCCTCGCGCCTCCATCTTGTTTCCCCAGCCCTGACGAGTCTCCACAGCCTTGGAATACTCGGCTAGGAGGAGCATCCTTGCAAACAATCGGACCTCCATGCTTCATCCCATGACCCCGCGGTGCTGCGGTCCTGACTGTGTTGTGCGAGAGGATGCGCCAGGTTGGACCTCGACACCTTCTTTCCTATGATGCAGCATGAGGTGCTCAATGAGCCTATGCAAGATATGCAAGTCGTCGACGAGAGGCACGCCTAGGCATGACGCAAGACAACGTCATCTTGTGCCAACGTCGAACGTGTCCATAGAATGAAGCCAGCCGACGGGATGTACCAGAACGGATTCTCCTCAAGACAGTCGTATGCGTGTAGTAGCCAAGCCTGTTGACGGGAGGTGTGTCGTTTCATGGAGACCCCGTGTCGAGCTATATGGGCCGAGCACTCCCAGCGACCTCCAGGAAAGCTTGAGTGTCCAACCGCTGTCAAATACTCGTGAAGAAGAGAAGGAACGAGCAGTAGCAGCAGTATTAACCTTGGTAGTTCCTACTTTACCCCTCCACCTTAGTTATATACATAATATGGCTTATTAAATGAGTATACAGTATATACTAGGAGTTTGGGAGATGTATCTTAAAATTTTTCTACATAAACAAGAAGTATATCCACTAGTGCAAGTTAAATGCTTTTATGGAGGAAAAGGTTATAGGAAAATATAGGTTTTATAAGGGTATATAATTATATATGATTTGATATAAGTGCTATAGATACTTTACTTATTATATTGATTGTAAATATATATAATTGTGAGTAATTTTCTAGAGAGACCTAAAAAGCATTTGTTTATTATATATATATATATATATATATATATATATATATATATATATATATATATATATATATATATATATATGAAGAAAGATTATATTCTTGGACCAAACACTATAATTCTGTCATTAGGATGGGCATGTACCTAAATAGTTGTGTAATGATTCATGGTGGTCTGTTTGACTTGGTAGGTTTTGTATGGATCCTAGCGGTACTAGAACATGCCCAGAATTGGATACGAATTGGCACCTTCAGTATGCATGAATTGAACAAACACCAGGCAAGTATACCTTGCCTTCCTCTACAGTTTTATTACATGTATTTTTTCAGTTTCCAGCTTTTGGATTATTTATGGACATGTGCTTTTCGTGTTATTTTCTGTGGAGTTGTTTTTATTGTTTATAGCCGTGTTCATGTTTGGTCTTGTGGTTTCCACTTGGAGTTTATCGTCAGTACCTTGCTTGAGTCGTGTCATAGAATGAGTACGTGTAATTGAACTGCTAAATCCTTGATATTGTGTCCTTGGCACCAGAGAGTCCACGCTCGAGACGAGGGTGTTTTTCTTGATCTGTTTACATCCGTGTGTCCACACTAGGGACTAGGATGTTGATTATTGCACCAGAGAGTCCACGCTCGGGACGAGGGTGTAGACTTGACTTGACTTGTACCAGAGAGTCCAAACACGGGATGAGGATGTAGTATTTGCACCAGAGAGTCCACAATCAGGACGAGGGTGCCTTGCCGTGAACTAACCAGAGAGTCCACACTCGGGACGAGGGTTAGTACTAACCAGAGAGTCCACACTCGGGACGAGGGTTAGTGTTTAGTACTAACCAGAGTATCCACACTCGGGACGAGGGTTAGTGTTTAGTTCAAACCAGTGAGTCCACACTCGGGACGAGGGTTTGGTTTCTTCCATTGATCTCGTGATTATCGTTCATCCGGCAGTTAATTATGCGTAGTTTGTTCTAGTGTTCGTGTTCGTGTGTCCGTATTCGTGTTCGTAGTCATTGTCTTGTTCTTGTTCTTTCTTGTTTATTTCTTGTGCATGATAAAATTGCTAGATAGGCATGTATATTATGTATCTTGCTATGTCCTCTGAGGACCCGATGATCTCCTCAGGTTTAGCGGTTGCATGGAGTTAGCTAGTAGTTTTGGATGGCGGAGGATTTGCGGTTCTTGCGGGATTCAGGTATCGTTATCGTGTTTATTATCCGCTCGTGCTTTCATACCTTATCATGAGATATCCTGTTTCTTGATTCAGTTTTAGACTCTTGTTATTTCCTTTAGAGTCTTATCGGACATGTATGCTAGTGGACTGCAGACCACGACCCATAGTGTTCATTCATGTTTATTATTCTTACTGTGGATTGAGATATAGATTTGTTTACCATGATTTGGCAGTATACCATAGCCTTGACAGCGTTTACGTATTCGAGTCGGGCTGGAGTCCGCTCGATACGTAGCTGGCTTGTTCACGAGCTCGCATCCGAAAATCGGGTACGGGTCGTGACAATGGTTGTTATTTTTGACTTTTGCTAGTTGAGACTATGGAGACTAACCTAGATGTTGACTTTAGCTACGGTGACTTGATTAGCATGGTGGGACCCTAGTCTAACTTAAGTCAACCCAAGTTGAGTTATTTTGAATCAAGTTTCATATAGAGAATAAGTGATTTAGTGCATGGGTTTTTGACATAGGAATTGATTCATCTAGCATTGAAACTTGGCCCAAGCCCATTAGTCATCAACCCTAACCCTAATTCCTTCCTTACATGGCTGGCCCCCTAGGGATTCTTCTCCCTTATTTAATGTCTCTTCCTAGTTCTTGTCTCTTTTTACATCATAACAACTTTTGGCAAGAAAGTGGTATTGGTCTTTCTTCTTCAATCCATAAATCCTTCACTCTAATTCATTTTTGACTATAGTCTCTTGCATTAGAACCTAATCATACTCTACTTGCTGTTCATGGAGAGAAATCTCAGATTTTGCACAATTTGGAGCTTTTAACTTGTAAGAGGAATCTTCCTATTTGGGGCTTTTTCCTTGTGATTGATACTCTATAGGTAAACACCTCAAACTATCATTTAATCTTGATTTCTTTTGCATGATAGCCTAGATCTAGGTGTCCCCTAGCTGTGGCGTGTGTTTGGTAAAATTTTGTATTGGGAATATTGGTTTTTATGTGCACTTCGATTTTCCTAAACTCTGAGATGATTTTCGAGTCGTGTCGTGTCCATACGAAGACACGAACACGCTTGCATGCAGAGCTAGGGTTTTCCCTGCTGCTCGATGGGGCTGTGGGACACGACACAGTTTGGTTCGACCCAATACTGTGAGGACACATGGGGGAAGTGTCTACGAACCAGACCCCCAAGTGGCTCGAGGTATCGTGTCATATCGGACACGTTCTTGCTCGTGTACTGAATTTACATACGCACGTACAGGCGCACAGACACGCGCTGATACGCATCTCGTACACCGACACGGGGACACGTGGACACCTCGTGTTGTGTTCAGTGTGTAGCCCTAGTGCTAGGCTACACGTGGACATGACCACGTGGACACACGTATCGTGTGTCGTGTCTGCAAGCGTGGTGAACTCGTGCACGAGACAGTGCACTGTTTTAGTGTTGCTCGTGTGTTAGATTTGTATTGGACACGTTTGTGTCCAGTTTATGGACACCAAATCATTTGTATGACACATACACATGTGCACTATCATTTACCAACCCATTAATTGGATAATTAACTGTGAATTGAATTCGAATTTCATGTTTCCCCCAAACTGTCTGATACATGTACTGTTAATGAATTCCTAAGTTTTATTTATGTTTAAACTGATTTTTAGAAGATTAAATTACAATGTTAGATCATATATATATTATGTCTGAGATTTAAGGTTGCATTGTTTAGGTTCATGTGGAGTTTTGGTTGGATTTGTGGTATATTTCGAGTGTGTTTTGACACTCGATATTGGTAATGTCTGGACTGTCATATATATATGCTAATATATACATATTGATATATCCCGTTCTAACCTGTACACTATTGCATATTGTCACACTGATTTCTGAAATCTGAACTCTTCCATCCATCTGCAGCTATCCACACACACTCACATCACCGAATATACACACTCTAAACCTGTGAAGTAAACTGTTGTTTACACACATTCACTAAACCTGAGAACACCCTATGTACAGCTATCTACACACACACGTATGCACTCTACTTTGTGATATAAACTGCTATATACCCACATACACCCTACTGCTACCACCTATAAACTCACACACCCTCTAAAACCTGAGAACACACTACTGTATACACACACATACACACCACACACACTCTACTGTTATACACACAGAGACTCTACTTGTATACACCCACACCCACATTATAAACTGAGAACACATATTGCACACACACATTACACCACTGTCACTTTCCCCTATCTCTCTCTCTCTATATATAGGATATATATTTCCATACATGATAATATGTAATATATAAATTGCCTATATATATTTTGTATATGTAATGTGGGTTTGATGATGAAATATGGATATGTATGTAGGCATGATAGCCTATATGGCTTTCCTATATGTATGCCTTATACATTATGTGTATATGGTGTGAGGACCCTGATTTTTGGGAATTAATTTTTATTTTATTTTATAGTATTTCTAATTATTAGGTTATAATGTATATTTAATTATGATTATATATGTACTTTTCGTGACTTTGATTTTTGGAGCACACGACATGGTCATCTCTCGAAACGTCCTTCATAAATTTTGTAGTAGACAGGGTGA
>JANAVB010006597.1:546648-753349 GCA_029216955.1 Iris pallida | reverse complement strand
ATTAGCATGGTGGGACCCTAGTCTAACTTAAGTCAACCCAAGTTGAGTTATTTTGAATCAAGTTTCATATAGAGAATAAGTGATTTAGTGCATGGGTTTTTAACTTAGGAATTGATTCATCAAGCATTGAAACTTGGCCCAAGCCCATTAGTCTTCAAATCTAACCCTAATTCCTTCCTTACATGGCTGGCCCCTAGGGATTTCCCCCTATTTAATGTCTCTTCCTAGTTCTTGCCTCTTTTTACATCACAACAACTTTTGGCAAGAAAGAGGTATTGGTCTTTCTTCTTCAATCCATAACTCCTTCATTTTAATTCATTTTTGACTCTACTCTCTTGCATTAGAACCTAATCATACTCTACTTGTTGTTCATGGAGAGAAATCTCAAATTTTGTACAATTTGGAGCTTTTGACTTGCAAGAGAAATCTTTCTATTTGGGGCTTTTTCCTTGTGATTGATACTCTATAGGTAAATACCTCAAACTACCATTTAATCTTAATTTCTTTGCATGATAGCCTAGATCTAGGTGTCCCCTAGCTGTGATGTGTGTTTGGTGAAGTTTTGTGTGTTTGGTGAAGTTTTGTATTGGTTTCGTGTCCGTATAGGACACGTATCAGTTTCTATTTGTAAGTGTTTGTGTAAATGCCTCTGAGAACTTCTTCACCTGATTTTCGAAATGTTTTTTATTGGGAATATTGGTTTTTATGTGCACTTTGATTTCCCTAAACTCTGAGCTGATTTATGAGTCGTGTCGTGTCCACACGAAGACACGAACACGCTCGCACATAGAGCTAGGGTTTCCCCTGCTGTTAGATGGGGCTGTGGGACACGACACAATTTGGTTCGACCCAATACTGCGAGGACATGTAGGGGCAGTGTCTGCAAACCAGACCCCCAAGTGGCTCGAGGTATCGTGTCGTATTGGACACGTTCTTGCTCGTGCACTGAATTTACACGCGCGCACACAGGCGCACAGACACGCGCTGATACGTGTCTCGTTTACCGACACGGGGGCACGTGGATACCTCATGTTGTGTTCAGTATGTAGCCCTAGTGCTAGGCTACACGTAGACGTGACCACGTGGACACACGTGTCGTGTGTCGTGTCTGCGAGTGTGGTGAACTCGTGCATGAGACAGTGTACTATTTTAGTGTTGCTCGTGTGTTAGATTTGTATTGGACACGTTTGTGTCCAGTTTATGGACACCAAATCATTTGTATGACACATACACATGTGCACTATCATTTACCAACCTATTAATTGGATAATTAACTGTGAATTGAATTCGAATTTCATGTTTTCCCCCAAATTGTCTGATACATGTACTGTTAATGAATTCCTGAGTTTTATTTATGTTTAAACTGATTTTTAGAAGATTAAATTACAATGTTAGATTATAGACATTATGTCTGAGATTTAAGGTTGCATTGTTTGGGTTCATGTGGAGTTTTGGTTGGATTTATGGTATATTTCGAGTGTGTTTTGACACTCGATATTGGCAATGTCTGGACTGTCATATATATATGCTAATATATACATATTGATATATCATGTTCTAACCTGTACACTATTGCAAACTGTCACACTGATTTCTGAAATATGAACTCTTCCATCTATCTGCAGCTATCCACACACACACATCACCTAATATACACACTCTAAACCTGTGAAGTAAACTGCTGTCTACACACATTCACTAAACCTGAGAACACCCTATGTACAGCTATCTACACACACACATATGCACTCTACTTTGTGATATAAACTGCTACATACCCACACACACCCTACTGCTACTACCTACAAACTCACACACCCTCTAAAACCCGAGAACACACTACTGTATACACACACACACACACACACACTCTACTGTTATGCACACACACACTCTACTTGTGTACACACACACCCATATTGTAAATTGAGAACACACATTGCACACACACACATTACACCACTGTCACTTTCCCCTATCTCTTTCTATATATATAGGATATATATTTCCATACATGATAATTAATATATAATATATAATTGCCTATATATATTTTGTATATGTAATGTGGGTTTGATGATAAAATATGGATATGTATGTAGGCATGATAGCCTATATGGTTTTCCTATATGTATGCCTTATATACATTATGTGTATATGGGTATGTATATACATGAAATTGTGTGTTGATAGTTTGTGTAGTGTTGTGACTTGTGTGAATGCTAGGATAGACATGGTTAGGCTTAGTGAGACTTGTCTGGGTTAGAACTTGACCTAGTTGACCTAGTTTGACTAGTGTACTTGACTAGCGTTGACCAAAGGTTGACTTTAGCCTAGATTGACCCAAACATCATGTAGAATGTATTGTAGTATTCTATTTTACAATTTTGGACATGTTGTGACTTGTACTATTCTAAATAGGAGTCAAACACCTCTCCTCAGACAGTATATTCACTTCAGATACTCAGGATATCAGGCGAGTACATTCTCTGACCGTTTTATACTTGATAGGATTTACATTTACGCTCTAGATTACTTTACTTGATGTTGTCACGTTGTTAACACGGATTGGTACTATATGGATCCCTTTATGAGATGTTATCC
Source organism: Iris pallida (assembly GCA_029216955.1). Lineage (NCBI taxonomy): Eukaryota > Viridiplantae > Streptophyta > Magnoliopsida > Asparagales > Iridaceae > Iris > Iris pallida. The sequence continues at coordinate 750,745 of JANAVB010006597.1, read as the reverse complement.
CCCTCGGGAGCATCGGGTTACAGTATGTCATGTGCGTTTCACTTTCATCATGTACTCCGGTGCTTTCACCATTCATGTGCACTCTTGTGATTCATGTACTCTTATGTTCACAGAGCCCCCATGTATACAATCATGTGCACCCATTTATGGGCCTTCATGTGATATCATGTGCAATAACATAACCTGTCTGGATCTTTGTGTATTGATTGGGGTACGGAAGAGTATAAATGGTCATGTGAACAATTCCAAAGTAGTATACTCATGTGTAAACTCTTAGATTACTCATGTGCAAATTCAAGCCGTTCACATGTCTATCTTGTACTCTACATCACTAGCCACTGTTAGTTCTTTACTTATAGTAGATATTTCTTTACAGTCATCTCCTTTATTTCATATATTTCCCAGCGTTTATGTATCTTACTCTATAGCATATTTATATATCATGTCATATTATGAACTGCGTAAGATATACTGTGTTCGCTCCTGTCCTGACTGGACCTGTTGAAAATATTACAGAGGACGAGGATGGGGCGTGTTGCACCACCTACTACGGGACAGCATTAGAGGACACCTGTGACTTGGACTTCCAGTAGGATCCATTACTTGCTGACGACACTCCCATAGTTTAGCTATCTTATTTCAGTTGTATCTCATCTGGATATTTGTATTAGAGATTGTGATGATATGGATTTGTGGATCTTGTTAGATGTTTATCTTAGACACTTTGGATTCCCTCTTTTATCATATTTTATCTGTGGATTCTGTTGATATTCTTATCTATCTTATCGTACATCTTTCTTAGCTGTGATTGAGATTTGTACTTTATATTATTCCTCCATTCGGAGAGTATAACTGTGCAATGTACCTTATAATTGTTAGAGTATGTGACCTAGGACAACGATCTACCATCGACACTGCGGCGTAGGCTGGACGTACCCACTTCTCGTACCCTTATACTGGGTGCGGGTTGTGACAGCCTCTGCCTCGGCTGCGATCTGTTCTACTTCCCTAGCTTCCGCGTGGATATCCCCGAAGGCTTCCTACTCTAACTCCCCAACACAAGTATGGTAGCCTTGAGTCTAGACGTAAGCTGGAGAAGGGGTTCCAGTGATGAACGGACATCCATGCGCTATGGACCACACCCTCGAAGTCCTGATGCTGGGTCCATAAATTTAAAATTTTATATTTGGAGCCGCCAGTCGGACGTAATTGCTGTACCTCTAATAGGAGTGGAGAATGGTCCAATTTTGTAGTACTAAGGTGAACCACCGTGGAGCTGTGCATCTCGTCTTGCTTGATTGACCAAAACCGTGTCGAGTCTAGAGGATTGGCGATGGCCGGCCTCTCTTTTGTTGCACCAGGTGAAGGAGTTACCTGTGAATGTAAGAGATGTCATACCTGTCTCGACAATGAAATTAGAAAATTCCAAAATAGAATGAGGATCCGACGCTCTACCCCCTTTCTTCTCACTCGGAGAGATGATGGCATTATAGTCTCCGCTAACGGCCCAGGGTGTAATGCCCCACATCGTACGGTACATTACGCTGAGTTGTTGACTCAAAGAGTTGAGTTGACCCGAATAATGCATCGAGTCAAATCGATGCAAGAGTTACATCGGACAAAAAAGAAAGCTTTGAGTTGGTTCGAAGACCCAATAAATCGAATCGATGCAAAGCATAAGTCCGGTTTGAACAAGTATTGATTTTAGTTGATTTCGTGTGCAGACACTTTTACGTTGGATTATAAGAGATCGATATTTTGCCTATTTATCAATAGAAAAAATGAATTCACGTCCACATTACCTCTGGATTCTATTTTCTATATCATCACATCAAATCAGATCATAAAGAAGAGAAAATTATTCTTTGTTCCTTCTTTAAAAAACATAGATACATCTTGATGGAAATCTATTACATCTCGGATTTTTATTCTAAATCTAACAAATGAAGGTCTATTACATCTTTGGATCTTCCTGTTGGTGCCAGTTCCTTGTCGACTCGACCTAAAGCAGCGAGCGAGGCAACGGAATTAACTATGGTCTTCTCTCTCAGAAAGACGAGAGGAGAACCACGGAGTGCAGCAGCTCAAAGAAAAGTTGCTGTCAATACAACTGGTGGAAAAGAGACGACCCTTCATGAGAAGTAGGAATGAGATCACCCTCGTGATACGATTCCTAATTCTGTGTCTCCACCGTCCAACTCCCATGTATAAAGGCCCTTCCTACCATCTCGAGGAAGCCCTTTTTAACATGAAGAGTTCTGAGCTGTCTGATATGTGTATCAAGGTGGTCTAGCTCCATAGCATCCAAGATCACTAATACCAGTTCTAAAGAATCTTGCCAACCGATTTCCTGCAAGAAGTGAACAAGAAAAAGTTAACGAATTTACAGAGTGCAATGATCAAATCTTGTAACACCCAGTTTCTAAAATGAGGGTAATTTTAAAATTTTGTGTTTTAATTTATTTAATTATAATATTTAATTAATAATATAATTTTTAGTGATTTTTAATCATTTTAAAACTATTTAAATATCATGACTTGTGATTTTGATGTGCAGCTAGTGAAACCGTAGAGACTATCTGCCCTAGAGCCTAGCCATGTGATTAGGGTATTTCATTTATCATTTTTAGCTTGAGGGTATTTTGGTCATTTTGAATTATTTGAATTTAATATATATTTTATTGGAATTTAATATGATTAATGGGATGGTTTTAATCATTAATTAATTAATTGCCTTGTGTTGTGTTTAGCCCTAACCTAGATTGACCTAACCTAGATTAGTCATACTAGACTTAGCTAGCCATGGTTAGTATTGATTAGTTTTGATTTAGTCATGTTAGTTAGAGTTAACTAGGTTGCATTTAAGTTATGTGTGAAACCTAGGTTGTAGGCCCTTGATTTGACTAGGAGGAATGATAGCCCTAGATCAAATCCCATAAACCCTAACCCTAATATCCTATGACTGGTCACTTAGGGCATGTCCCTATAAAATCCCTCTCAACCACTTGCCTCCTTTTGTTCATCTCTTCATTTTGTAAGAACAAGGTTAGCCTCTATTGAAACTTCTTCCTATTTTATTCAATATTAATCCTTTTTCATCCAAATTTCTTCCATGGTGATCTAATTTAGGTTTCTCTACTGTTCATGGAGGCCAACTACAGTTTGGAGACAATTTGGGGCTTGGGGATAGCTAGGAGAAACCTTATTTTGAAGCTTTTCTTTGAGAAGGAACACATATAGGTAAATCCCTATTCCCTCCACCAAATTTTGATTTCTTTGCATGGATAGGAAGCCTTAGGTGTCCTCTCTCTGTAGGAATAGGTTTTGTTAGGTTTCGTGTCCTTTACGTGTTCGTATCGGACACGTGTCAATGTATATGTGCATGTGTTTGTTAAAATGCCACAATGGATGTTTTTATGTTATTTTCGAAATCTTTTTGATTGGGATTGTTGGTTTTGATGTGTCTTCTGATTTCCCTAAACCTAAACCATGTTTCTGTGTCGTGTCGTGTCGTGTCTATACGATGGCGTGGATATAGCCCCGCATGCGGGCTAGAGTATCCCCTGCTGCCCGACACTGAGATCTCGATGCACAGGACACCAGGACACATAAAATTTTGTGGAGTCGTTGGGGCAACGACTGACACTATGCTCCCAAAATTTGGGAGCATATGGTTCACCACGCGAGGAGAAATCCCGCACGCACGGACCACGCACTGTATGGGTTCAGTCGTTTTTGCGTGACTGATACGTGTGTCGTGTCACTGACACACGTATCGTGGACTCATATCAGGGTGTCAGGACCTTAGACCTAGACACACTCGACACTGGGACACAATCTTAGGGTTTGTGTTGTGTCGTGTCACGTGCACGAGGCCAGTAAACACGTGTACGACACTGTTTCACTGTGTTCAGTTTCTATTATTTTTTCAGTGTTTAATTCCTAGTTTAAATGGTATAATTATGATTTAATTATCATTTTAGATCCTAGACATGTTTGCTAATCTCTGATAGTTGATTATTACTTATTAGAATGGGTTGTTTGCCATGGAATGGGATTTGAACTTGAAGTTTCATGCATCGACTGATACCACTTGTCATTTCAGATTTCCTAAACTGAATTTCCTATTTTAATCTATTTAGACTAATGAGTTCAGTATCACAAATGATCCTACAAGTTATTTAATTCATGACCAGTTTAATGTTTCATTTAGATTAGGCTTTTTGATATGGAAATGGAATATTGACTTTGAGTTAGTTTCTAATGTATTGACTGATACATGCTCTCTGTTTTCCCAGTTTCTGAAATTGATTTCTATTTGAGACTGAATTTCAATGTTTTAATTACCATATTGATTCATGTATACATGTAATAGATTACTGACACGATTGATTATAATTTGTATTGAGCCTTGGGATTTCATTGAACTGTTTTTCCTTCCTGTTTTTCCAGAGAACCTACACCATGTCACACACACTGAAACAAGAAAACTGAGATTGGCTTTCAAACAAAAACTGAAGTTTGTTTGCCATTTTATCATCTATACATGTGTAATTTCATCATTGTAATATGGTTTACTGATTGGTGGTTTTTTTGATTTCGAATTTGGTTTTGGGAATTGGACAAGGGTTGGACTGATATTTTTGTTTTGATTCACTGGTTTGAACTCAAAATTAATTCCTGATATTGTACTATTCCCTGAAAATCTGAACATCCTTACCCTCCCATCACACTCACACACACTTGTAGAAACTGAGATTCCTTTCACTGAAGCCTGGGTTTCAAACACGCATAGCACTGATTTATGTTCACTCAATCACTGAGTTCCTATATGAAATCTGAAACCTGGGTTTTGTAGCTGAGAATGACACAAACCTGAGAATAACTGAGAACTGATTTCTTTTGTTAATTGAACTGTTCTTCCTTTTTAAACTGATTTCGAATGAATCAAATTAAGGCTGATAGCCATGTTGTTTCATTGTTGAATTGAATGTTAAATCGATTCTTTTTTTCTTAAAATTGTTTCATATGGACTGTCATTTGGCTTATTAAGGAACTGTCAATAGTTCTTATCAAATCTGAGAATAGATTAGGAGTTGGTTTTGATTCATTTTGCACACTGAATACCTGTGTTTAAACACACATTGGTTCACATCCTCTCCCCTTTCAATTTCAGGTTTAATTTAAGTTGTGTATTAATTGGGTTTTTGTTGAAAATTGTGTTGGGATTGGAATATAGAAACTGTCATTGAGTTTTCCTGAGAACACCATGTTTTCCTGAGATTAACCCATTGTCATTGCCATGTAATTTCTGAGTTCACACACAAATTCCTGAACTGTACACCATTGACACCCTATAAACTATTATATGAACACACACACCAAGTCACATCGACACTATAACTTAACCCTCACTTGACACCATGTCACATTATCTACACCATATCACATACACACTGTTTTCCATGTATACACACACATGTTCATAGTTCTCTACACACACAACACCCTCACATGTGCCCTCTACCTATCCTTCTATGTATATATATATATATATATATATATATATATATATATATATATATATATATATATATATAGATGCACATATTTTATGTAGCCTATATATTATAATGTGGATATTATATTAATTTAGATATATATATATTAATATGTGTATATGTGAATATGTGGTTTGGTATAGGCATGATATTACCTGTGGCTCATAGCCTAGGTATGTGGTTTGAATGCCAATATAGGGTATAGTTGGCTTGTATAGCCTAGATGTGATGTGTGCTTACTAGAATAGACTAGTTGGGCCTAGTGAGACTTGTCTGGCTTAGGTTTGACCTAGTTTGACTAGTCTAGTTGACTAGAGTTGACCAAGGGTTGAATTTAGTCTAGATTGACCCTAGACAGCATGCAGATGTGTAATATCTCGAAATTCGTGATACGTATTTTATTGCGTATTCGTATTTCTGACCCGTATTTTATTTTTCTTGTCTAGTTAATTGTAGTTTATTTCGTAATCTTGTGGTAGTTTAATTGTCATTTATCATTATGGGTTAATCTGGTTAATGACTTCTGGATTTTGATTGGACCTTGGCCTGCATTGTATTTTGCTCAACTTGCAGTATTCTCGGCTTTCGTATTTTGGCTCGAATTTATGCGGAGGAGTGGCTTGGTTTAACTTGGTTTGATTTGGAGACTTGGTTCGGTTTTATTTGGTTTGAGATTGCATTGGAACCCTTTAACCTATACTCTCCCTCACCTCCATCACACCCCACCATCATTTAATCCCCTCTCTCTCTCTCCCCTCTCATTTTCCCACTTCACAGCCGGCCACCCCCTCTCCCTTCCTTCTTCTTCTTCCCCAAGAGAGAATCACCCCCGTTAGGCAAGTGCACCTTGCTCACACTTGAGGGCCGGATTTTATGTGCCCATTAGCTAGTTTAGCACCCTATGAGCAACATTAGATCTTGGGTTTTCTTGATTTGGAGCTTGGAATCTTGTAGATCTAGGTTTGGAGTGTTTTCGGATTTTTGGAGATTTGATCTCCCAAACTTGTTCTTTTGTTGGATTTAATGTTTCCATGTTGTAGAGCTTTCAATTTTACACAAGTTAGAGCCTTGAAAATCCGGATTTGGGTTTGTATTGATGGATTTATGATGTTCCAAAGTTTTGAGTTCCATGGGTTCTCTTTTCGGATTTTTGGAGAAGATGACTTGCTATTCTGGCCGATGGCGCCTACTTCCTCGAACACGCCTCTTTAGGCGCGGTTCGTTCAGACTGCGCCTCCTTTTCGAGCGCGCCTCTTTAGGCGTGGCTCGTTCGAACGCGCCTCCTTAGGCGCGGTTCGTCTCGATCGCGCCTCCTTGGGTGCTGTTCGCCTCCGCCCCTCGATGGCGCCTCCTTGGTGTCATTTTAGGCGCGGTTGGCAGACTGCGCCTACTTTCCCAGATTGGCAGATAGCGCCCATTTCCTCCTGTTAGGCAGATAGCGCCTACTTTCCCTTGGCTTGCCCGACTGCGCCTATATTTATCATTTTAGGCGCGGTTTGGCTCACTGGTCCTAGGCGCCATTTGATCCCATGGATCTAGGCACGGTTTGCCCCAATGGCTCTAGGCGCGGATTGACCTGTCCAGACTAGGCGCACTTTAGTGTGCAGCTAGTAAGCGCACTCTAGTGTGCTGCCTCCCTGGCACACTCTAGTGTGCTGCCTCTAGGCGCACTCCAGTATGCCTGGCCTGCCCTAGTGCCCCTGTACCCCTGCACCCCTAGTGCCTGTATTGCTTTCTCTGGGCTTTGGTTTTCTTTTCATAATTTGGAGCTTCCTGAGATTTTGGTGCTCACAACACGACTTGACTAGACTCGACACGTCTTGACAACGATTTCCTGTATTTGTGTACTGCTTTCTTGAATCTTGACACTAATTTGGGAACACTTTACCCCTGGTTTATATCCTTACGCCTTTTGACCCGAGCTCGACCCGAACACGATGTGGGCACGATTTGATTTAATGCTAGTATGGCGTTGTCCCTGGTTTTGTTATCTCTTGTTACATCAGAAAAGTGTTTTCTTATGGTCTTATTTTATAAAGTCATGTTTTCAGCCTTATTGTACTTTTCATGTCTTTTTACATCGGTGGCCGTTTGGGTGCACTTAGGATTATGTTTCTTTTACTTGTAGAATAGTTGCATTGTGATATGCCTTATGGCCCTGACACGATAAATAAATCCTGGCTAATAACTTGTAACTTGTAACCTTAATAACTAGATAACTTGATAGTGGCTCGTGGCGGCGCACTTCCAGCTTGTAACATGACATGACTTGGCATGATAATTTGACAACTTGAACTGCTGAGGCAGGCTCACTTGACTAGTATAGCTTGTCTTGACACCGTGGGTGTACCTTCTTGTGTTTGGTCAATTCACCAGTCTTGTCTTGCATCATGTCTAGGACATGAATTCTTGATTTCCCAGGGTCAGGAATTCATATTGGAAATGAACTAAGATTAACAACTAGCTTAATTCACTAGTCATGACGAGATGTTCCTCAGCTACAGGCGATCCCGTTACCCCGGCAACAATCGTTTGGACTTGTAGCCTGCCGACGAGTAGGGCGCATTTCCAGCTCACTGCCAAGTGGTGCATCCTCAAGCTACTTGTAATGATAACAAGAATGTAGTCCCTCTCTCTCTAATTGTCACTATACTAATAATCGCCTGGGTAACCTGGATAGCTGCAGGGCTTGTGGCGGAGATACATCTCACTGCATTGCTAGTAATTAGGCTTGGGATAACCCTAGTTAGTTAATGTAGCAAGCCGTAGGCTATGATTGGCCGTGTATTATTGGATGGTGTCCAGCCTTGTCTGGTTTGGTCTAGGACCAGCCTTGATGGGTCCAGCTCTTGATTGTTCCAGTCTCTAGAACTTGAATGCTTGACTTGCACTGGATGTGATTGCAAGATTTCTTCTCTGTCACTGTAGTATAACTCTCTTGTATGACTGTCCTCTAAGCAATAGACTGGTTAGTGACTATGTACTGTTCAGGTTTCCTGGTACGGTACATTTGTCCTTACCGTGTTTATTGTGTAGATGGCACTTATCTATGTTATAGCTTCCTGTATATGATTGTTATCTTCAAGCAATAGACTGGTTAGTGACTATGTACTGTTCAGGTTTCCTGGTACGGTACATTTGTCCTTACCGTGTTTATTGTGTAGATGGCACTTATCTATGTTATAGCTTCCTGTATATGATTGTTATCTTCAAACAATAGACTGGTTAGTGACTATGTACTGTTCAGGTTTCCTGGTAAGGTACATTTGTCCTTCCTTGTTTATTGCCCGGATAGCATTTATTTCTTATTTTTCATGCATCTTATCTGCCATGTTCTCCGGTATTATTATTATTTTCTAATCAAGTTACTTGTTTCCTTTTTCTGTGATCGGGATACGTGCATTGGTACCGCACAAATCTCGATATGCTTTTACTTATTTCGCTGCTTTTGTTTGCTAATGATTTGCTGGTTTTAGTCCTTAAGTGGAGCCTCCTTTGTGGCACTTGCTCTTTCTGGGGTCTGACCCAGCTGGTTTTGTATGGCCAGATACCGGAGCAGCAGCAAGGGATCTACCTGTCTTCCAGCCAGATGGTGACCGCCAGGCGTGACCAAGGCTTCTAGTGGATTTCTTTTGTTCGCCCACTTTATTGTAAACTAATATTCTTTTGAGGCATTTAGCCGACGAGCACGTGTTAGCTCGATTGCAACTTGTATTTATTATCTGCCTACGGGGTGTAACGTGATTGACATGCCCCGGGGGTTGATCATGTATGACTTAACTCTGAGCTAGTCTTTACATTTTGTTACGACTAGTTTTCATGATCATCTTATATGTAATGTTTGGGACGCCTTACAATTGTATATTTGGTGATCTGTTATCTTGTAACTTATTTTACTTGTTGAGATTGAGACAATAGGCCATTTGGACCGTAAGAGACTGTTGGTTTGTAGAATACCCTCACATGCTAGACAGCCGTGATCGTATAGCGGGATGGTTGCCGTCCCAATATACGTAGCTGGCTGTTCACGTTCTCGTTCGTCCGTATTCCGGGAGCGGGGCGTGACAGTTTTAGTGGTGGCCCATGCAGGTCTTGTCAAACAAGAAATGTGAGGGTTACCGGTAGATGTCTCAATCTGTGCTCGTCCTTGATCTCCCGATTGTATCTTTGCATCTCCTTGAATTCTCGACTGATAACATACTTGCATCCTTGAATCATCCTGGTCCTTTCCTTAATTTTCCTGATGTTCCTGCTGACCAGCCAGAGAGAGTTCAGCCAGTAGTCCAGCAGCAGTCAGAAGACGAAGCTCAGTCGTCAGCAGCAGCTTCCCAAGCCATGCCTCCTGTAGAGCCAGAATTCCCAGTCCAGCCAGATCAGCTAGCAGGGTCAGAAGATGGAGTCTTGGTAGGACTCATCCGTGAGTTGCTTGCGTCTCAGAACCGTCGAGATGATGCCTTGCAGCAGGCAGTACAGGATACTCTGAGTGGAAGTGGTCGGAATAGTGCAGTCAACAGACTCAAGCGCCTGAACCCTCCCTTCTTCAACGGTACTGAAGATGCGATGGCTGCCGATGCTTGGCTACAGGATATAGAGATTATTCTTGAAGCAGCAAAGACTCCAGAAGACGAGAAGGTAGCAGTGGTGCGCCTTCAGTTATTGGATCTAGCCCGCAATTGGTGGGCTGCGCAAGCAGTGGGATTGGCAACACCTGTTCCTTGGGCAGTGTTCAGCGAGAAGTTCCAGATCAAGTATTATGATGCGGTGGCTCGATATGACTTGCAGATCAAGTTTTGCAACCTGAAACAAGGAGAAAGGACGGTCGACGGATATGCGGCCGAGTTTTCGAGACTTAGTCGGTTTGCTCCCACTTTGGTGGCGACCGAGTTCGACAGAGCACAGAGGTTCCAGCAGGGACTTCACTTGGAGATCATATTGGCCGTGGAGCAGTTCGAACATCAGACCTATGATGCTGTTTTGCGAGCAGCAAGGAGGTACGAGTACACTTCCCAGAGGATAGCAGACAGAACCGGAGGACGAAGGCGGTCCCACAGTCAGATGAACCGATCTTCAGCTCCAGCCCCAGCAGCCAGGGCCTTGACCATTGAAACTCCGAGGCGAGCAGCTTCAGTTACGTCGGATCAGTACTCAACCCCGACGTACCCTCAGCAGGAACAGAAGCAAGACCAGTCTTCCTCAGTGGGCTGTTCTTATTGTGGTAAGCCTGGGCATGTAGTAGCAGAGTGTCGCAAGGCTCTGGGATTGTGTTTGTTGTGTGGAGCACCAGACCATAGAGTGGGGTCCTGCCCATTCAGAGTCGATTCAGCTTCAACAGTGACTAGTCCCTCGGTTATGGGACCAGCACCAGTTCACCAACAACAGCAGTTCCCGTTTCCAGGACCATTGCCGACTCATGCTCAAGCATTCCAGCAACAGAACCCGCGGCAGTTTGCCCTAGCCCAAGCTCAGATTCGGAATCGTCGGAGAGGTAGCTGTATCTTTATCTTGCTTTCCCGCCGTCGTTACCAAGGGCACATGACTTATTTCATGTAACCTAATTACGATGGCATGTCCCGGACCCGAGTTGTACCCTGATCATTCGAAAAGGTTATTTGGTTATTGGTACCAACCTTTAATCTTTTCGGATGTGGAGAGGCCCGTGTTCGTATTTGATCAGGGAGTAAGACCTCAATGCGCCAGACTATCAGTTAGTCCGTGTTGCTTGAGTTCATCACTCCTTGGGAAGTCAAACGTGGGAGTGTAAGGATGGCATCCGAACACGTATCCCAATCGGTTTTGGCTCGTAAGGTGTAAAATTTTCTCATGCCTTGCACTTCGAATCCTTGCTTGCATGAATGATTGCTTGATTGATTGCTAGCTCTAGATAGCTTGTGCTAGTGTAGCTTGTCCCGACATCTCTAGTCTCTTGAATAAATTTCGAGGACGGAATTCTTTTAAGGTAAGTAGGATGCAATATCTCGAAATTCGTGATACGTATTTTATTGCGTATTCGTATTTCTGACCCGTATTTTATTTTTCTTGTCTAGTTAATTGTAGTTTATTTCGTAATCTTATGGTAGTTTAATTGTCATTTATCATTATGGGTTAATCTGGTTAATGACTTCTGGATTTTGATTGGACCTTGGCCTGCATTGTATTTTGCTCAACTTGCAGTATTCTCGGCTTTCGTATTTTGGCTCGAATTTATGCGGAGGAGCTTGGCTTGGTTTAACTTGGTTTGATTTGGAGACTTGGTTCGGTTTTATTTGGTTTGAGATTGCATTGGAACCCTTTAACCTATACTCTCCCTCACCTCCATCACACCCCACCATCATTTAATCCCCTCTCTCTCTCTCCCCTCTCATTTTCCCACTTCACAGCCGGCCACCCCCTCTCCCTTCCTTCTTCTTCTTCCCCAAGAGAGAATCACCCCCGTTAGGCAAGTGCACCTTGCTCACACTTGAGGGCCGGATTTTATGTGCCCATTAGCTAGTTTAGCACCCTATGAGCAACATTAGATCTTGGGTTTTCTTGATTTGGAGCTTGGAATCTTGTAGATCTAGGTTTGGAGTGTTTTCGAATTTTTGGAGATTTGATCTCCCAAACTTGTTCTTTTGTTGGATTTAATGTTTCCATGTTGTAGAGCTTTCAATTTTACACAAGTTAGAGCCTTGAAAATCCGGATTTGGGTTTGTATTGATGGATTTATGATGTTCCAAAGTTTTGAGTTCCATGGGTTCTCTTTTCGGATTTTTGGAGAAGATGACTTGCTGTTCTGGCCGATGGCACCTACTTCCTCGAACACGTCTCTTTAGGCGCGGTTCGTTCAGACTGCGCCTCCTTTTCGAGCGTGCCTCTTTAGGCGTGGCTCGCTCGAACGCGCCTCCTTAGGCGCGGTTCGTCTCGATCGCGCCTCCTTGGGTGCTGTTCGCCTCCGCCCCTCGATGGCGCCTCCTTGGTGTCATTTTAGGCGCGGTTGGCAGACTGCGCCTACTTTCCCAGATTGGCAGATAGCGCCCATTTCCTCCTGTTAGGCAGATAGCGCCTACTTTTCCTTGGCTTGCCCGACTGCGCCTATATTTATCATTTTAGGCGCGGTTTGGCTCACTGGTCCTAGGCGCCATTTGATCCCATGGATCTAGGTGCGGTTTGCCCCATTGGCTCTAGGCACGGATTGACCTGTCCAGACTAGGCGCACTTTAGTGTGCAGCTAGTAAGCGCACTCTAGTGTGCTGCCTCCCTGGCACACTCTAGTGTGCTGCCTCTAGGCGCACTCCAGTATGCCTGGCCTGCCCTAGTGCCCCTGTACCCCTGCACCCCTAGTGCATGTATTGCTTTCTCTGGGCTTTGGTTTTCTTTTCATAATTTGGAGCTTCCTGAGATTTTGGTGCTCACAACACGACTTGACTAGACTCGACACGTCTTGACAACGATTTCCTGTATTTGTGTACTGCTTTCTTGAATCTTGACACTAATTTGGGAACACTTTACCCCTGGTTTATATCCTTACGCCTTTTGACCCGAGCTCGACCCGAACACGATGTGGGCACGATTTGATTTAATGCTAGTATGGCGTTGTCCCTGGTTTTGTTATCTCTTGTTACATCAGAAAAGTGTTTTCTTATGGTCTTATTTTATAAAGTCATGTTTTCAGCCTTATTGTACTTTTCATGTCTTTTTACATCGGTGGCCGTTTGGGTGCACTTAGGATTATGTTTCTTTTACTTGTAGAATAGTTGCATTGTGATATGCCTTATGGCCCTGACACGATAAATAAATCCTGGCTAATAACTTGTAACTTGTAACCTTAATAACTAGATAACTTGATAGTGGCTCGTGGCGACGCACTTCCAGCTTGTAACATGACATGACTTGGCATGATAATTTGACAACTTGAACTGCTGAGGCAGGCTCACTTGACTAGTATAGCTTGTCTTGACACCGTGGGTGTACCTTCTTGTGTTTGGTCAATTCACCAGTCTTGTCTTGCATCATGTCTAGGACATGAATTCTTGATTTCCCAGGGTCAGGAATTCATATTGGAAATGAACTAAGATTAACAACTAGCTTAATTCACTAGTCATGACGAGATGTTCCTCAGCTACAGGCGATCCCGTTACCCCGGCAACAATCGTTTGGACTTGTAGCCTGCCGACGAGTAGGGCGCATTTCCAGCTCACTGCCAAGTGGTGCATCCTCAAGCTACTTGTAATGATAACAAGAATGTAGTCCCTCTCTCTCTAATTGTCACTATACTAATAATCGCCTGGGTAACCTGGATAGCTGCAGGGCTTGTGGCGGAGATACATCTCACTGCATTGTTAGTAATTAGGCTTGGGATAACCCTAGTTAGTTAATGTAGCAAGCCGTAGGCTATGATTGGCCGTGTATTATTGGATGGTGTCCAGCCTTGTCTGGTCTGGTCTAGGACCAGCCTTGATGGGTCCAGCTCTTGATTGTTCCAGTCTCTAGAACTTGAATGCTTGACTTGCACTGGATGTGATTGCAAGATTTCTTCTCTGTCACTGTAGTGTAACTCTCTTGTATGACTGTCCTCTAAGCAATAGACTGGTTAGTGACTATGTACTGTTCAGGTTTCCTGGTACGGTACATTTGTCCTTACCGTGTTTATTGTGTAGATGGCACTTATCTATGTTATAGCTTCCTGTATATGATTGTTATCTTCAAGCAATAGACTGGTTAGTGACTATGTACTGTTCAGGTTTCCTGGTACGGTACATTTGTCCTTACCGTGTTTATTGTGTAGATGGCACTTATCTATGTTATAGCTTCCTGTATATGATTGTTATCTTCAAGCAATAGACTGGTTAGTGACTATGTACTGTTCAGGTTTCCTGGTAAGGTACATTTGTCCTTCCTTGTTTATTGCCCGGATAGCATTTATTTCTTATTTTTCATGCATCTTATCTGCCATGTTCTCCGGTATTATTATTATTTTCTAATCAAGTTACTTGTTTCCTTTTTCTGTGATCGGGATACGTGCATTGGTACCGCACAAATCTCGATATGCTTTTACTTATTTCGCTGCTTTTGTTTGCTAATGATTTGCTGGTTTTAGTCCTTAAGTGGAGCCTCCTTTGTGGCACTTGCTCTTTCTGGGGTCTGACCCAGCTGGTTTTGTATGGCCAGATACCGGAGCAGCAGCAAGGGATCTACCTGTCTTCCAGCCAGATGGTGACCGCCAGGCGTGACCAAGGCTTCTAGTGGATTTCTTTTGTTCGCCCACTTTATTGTAAACTAATATTCTTTTGAGACGTTTAGCCGACGAGCACGTGTTAGCTCGATTGCAACTTGTATTTATTATCTGCCTACGGGCTGTAACGTGATTGACATGCCCCGGGGGTTGATCATGTATGACTTAACTCTGAGCTAGTCTTTACATTTTGTTACGACTAGTTTTCATGATCATCTTATATGTAATGTTTGGGACGCCTTACAATTGTATATTTGGTGATCTGTTATCTTGTAACTTATTTTACTTGTTGAGATTGAGACAATAGGCCATTTGGACCGTAAGAGACTGTTGGTTTGTAGAATACCCTCACATGCTAGACAGCCGTGATCGTATAGCGGGATGGTTGCCGTCCCAATATACGTAGCTGGCTGTTCACGTTCTCGTTCGTCCGTATTCCGGGAGCGGGGCGTGACAAGATGCATTGTAGATTACAATTATCATCTCATGTATACATCTTGACTTGTGTTGCTCTAACTAGGAGTCAGGTACCTCATCTCGGACAGTATATTTACTTCAGACATTCAGATATCAGGCGAGTGCATTCTCTGACCGTTTTATACTTGTCTGGATTTACATTTTTGCTCTAGATTACTGTACTTGATGCTGACACGGTTGTTATCACGAATTGGTATTATATGGATCTTCTTTTGAGATGTTATCCCCTTGTATTCACTAAATACATATTGTGATGTGTGCTTCACTTACATATTGTATTTATTGAATACCCTTATCCTTGTATACTCATTGTGCATATTGTACTCTCATTATCACATGAGTCCCATGGATAGACCATTGTACAACTATTGTATAATATTGTACATCTATTGTATAACATTGTACACTATTGTATAAGATAACGTAACTGGAGTGGATCCTTGTGTATTGATTGGGGAGGGGGAGTATAATTGGTTATGTAATCAAATCCTATTATACAACATTGTATAACTATTGTATATGTCCATTGTACACTCACGTACAATGGAGTTACCATTGCATTGTCCTAAACCGTTTACATAACCATATTGTACTCTAAATCAAATATTGCTTACAGTTCTTACTTATCATATATAGATATTTCCTATTATCAAATCTCTGTTGTTTTTCATATACATTCTTCTTTCAGCGTTTCATGTATCTTACTCTATTGCATGCTTTATTTTTCCTAACTTGATATAAACTACGTGAGATGTATTGTGCTCGCTCCCGTCCTGACTGGACCTGTTGAAAATTTTACAGAGGATGATGAGGAACCCTGCACCCCTTACTTTGGAGCTTGCCTAGATGATACTCGCGACCTGGACCCCTGGGGAGGTTCAGGCAGCTGCTGAGGATGATACCCATGCTTAGTATAGATAGCTTAGTCTGTTCTTTCTTTTCATGATTTATTGTTGTCTTGATTCAGAGTTGTATCATTATAGAGATGTTGAGACTGGTAGTTGTTAACTTTGTTTATTTCACTTCTTGTTGTACCTCAGTTGGAGATTTTCTTATCTATTTTATCGTGCTATATTCTACCGTAGATTGTGATTGAGTGGTACCTCTGTGTTTGGCCTCCTTTTTGAAGAGTATTCATATTATGCTAGTTATAGTTCATGACCTAGAACAGCGTTCTACCGTCGACACTGCGGCATAGGCTGGGCGTTGTTACGTACTCGTACCCTCACGGTGGGTGCGGGTCGTGACAAATCTGTACAAAAAAAATCACAGGTTGCACCAAAACTTCCATGTTGTACAAACGGATGTATTGTGCCACGCGCAACGGATGTATTGCGCCACGCGCAGTATCTGTATTGCGCCACGCACAACACCTGTGTTGCACTGTATTTTATAGTACAACATCTGTATTACGCCATATAATGCAGTATCTGTGTTGCGCCATAATTTGCATATCGTAACATCTCTGTTGCATTGCATCGCACAAAGTGACAGCAACCAAACCCTAAAAAGGGTGGCACAATTCAGAAAGTGCACCAAACTCTAAAAAGAGAGGGCGCACGATGAACTGATTAATTCAAAAACCCTAAAAAGGATTTGGTTGATATGGTCAATGCATGGATAAATGATCAAAACGCTTATCTACCACAGCCGGGTTGACAATCTCTCGTCGTGACGAAGACGGAACGTATTGATACGTATGTCGTTGCTTTCTGCATGATGAAGCGCGAGATGAAGGCTCTGCGAAGCCCTTTCCTTTCTTAACATAGAATCTCCTGGGTGCCACTAGGATTGGTCGAAGAAGCTTCTGATTTGGGAAGAAGAAGAGACAACATTGTCAAAGGAGATCATGAAGAAGAGAAGGAGGTAGGGTTTCGAGAAAGTCACGTTGGTGAAAAATGAAAGGCCTAAAGTGTACGGCTATTTATAGCCCAAACAGTTACGCAATTTATGCTGAAGAATCGGGCTCGAGTTGACTGGCGCAATCCAAACAAAACTAGCATAATTCAAAGTATTTCAAAACTTCGAAGTATTTTCAAGTTTCAAAAACTTTGAAGGGGGTCTTGTAGAGGCTAAAAATTAAGCTGCGCCACCTATTAAAGTGTTCGATCATCAGATGGCGTCAAATCATTACATTGTGCCAAACCATCAAGTTGTGCAGCAACAGGTTGCGCCAACATCTGGTTGTGCTGGAGTCAGGTTACGCGAGCGCCACATGGTGCACTTCCTCGAGAAGCTGTAACGGCATCATCATTATCTGACAACTGACAGCACGGAGATTAAGGAAAATCCATTCGAATCCCGCGCAACGCGGCGCTCGAGAAGATTTTGTCAGCATGTAATTAATGCTGACAGCTGGTTCGTGCAAGTCATTGAGTGGCACGAGAATTAATCAGTACAGCACAGAAGACCTAGTCAAAGGCGTCAGTCGTTGAGTTGCGCCCATGCGCATCCTGACAAGTTGGCGCCACTTGATCAACTCTTATTTTAGAGCAGGATGACGTGGCGCGCAAGCCACTAACTTCGCAGAACGTGCCCACTACACTGCTCACGACCACGTGCATCTCAATCAAATGATGCCACGCGTCCACAGCAGTTGGTGTAACCGCTCGCGCAGGTTGTTACATTGTGCCCACGCGCAACCTGATGAAGCTCGCGCAAGGTGATCAAACAGTGTTCAGAACAGAGTGACGTGGCGCGTAAGCCACTAACTTCGCAGAACGTGTCCACTATACTGCTCATGACCACGCACATCTCAATCAAACGATGCCACGCGTCAACAACAGTTAGTGCAACCGTTCGTGCAAGTGAACAGGAGGCGCGCAACCTGAAATGTGCGCAACCCAGAATAACTGCTAAACAGTTATTTCAAGAACTCTATAAATAGAGTTTCAAATCAGTCTAAAAATATCAAGAAAGATCATAATCTCTTGCTAAAGTGTTGTTGCATCCTCCAGAGGCTTGTGTCTTCGATATCACATTGTCCAAGGGATAAAGTGGTCATCTTCTGATCAGATTCCTATAGTTGTACTTCCCCAGAAATCAATTGTACTCTTGTACTCTTTTCTAAGTTTGTAATAAGACTTTTGTTTTTGCAAACAAAGATTAGAAAGACAATGAAAATGATTAGTTGCACACATTAAATGAACGTGTTGGTTTTATATGGGTGGGTGAGGGGCTTACATCACCAGTACGGTTGTATATTGACCACCCAACAGTTTTCATACGCAGGTTACAGGTACTTGCTCGTCGAGGTGGAAGTCGCTTGGACGTACTGAGGTATGGAGTTTCTTAGTGTTTCGAGGCGTGCGGCCGCATTGAAGACTTCACCTATACATGCCATAATGTATGGACATCGTCTTCTGAAGCATCCGCAAGTGGCAGTCTTGAACTTTTGCATTGAGAGATGAGATAGAGCTGAGTGATTGTAATCAGAGAAAAAGTGAGCTCGAGCAAACTTGTAATCCTGGCTTCGCGCCCATGTAATCTTGTTTCGATATCAATAAAGTGTATAATTTTGTACATGTCTTGGTGTTATTCAACTTCTCTGCTTGGGATTTCTGTGCGACGATCCCGTCTCAAGCTGCTGTAATCGACCGTTATGGAATCCGCCTTGCGTGAGCACAACCTAGGCTCACGCGGCATCACGCCTTAGCGAGGACGATTGGTTCTGCGGAACTGGGACGTGACACCTATTGCCTCTACCTTTAACACATATATATAGTTGAAAAATCCTAAATATTTAGGTAATATGAATTCCTAAAATAGAAAACTCTAAAATAGTAAACCCTATTACTAAAATAAGAAACCCATAATATAAGAGAAAAAAGTAAAATGTACCTTATTAAGATTGCGTAAAGTATCTAACGTAGTATTCCGATAAGCTAAAAGAAGTTGGGTTAAACCTCCTTCGTAAGATAACCGTTTAGTGTACCTCCATGCGAGCAAAATATTCTTAGGGTTTGATCCATGCTGAATAAATATTGTAGAGCTTATGAATGGAGAGCTTCTTGAGAGCTATTAGAGATGAGCTATTAGAGAAGTTTGTAGAGAAGAAAAAAATTGCATAGAGAAGAGAATGTACAAGAGAATATGGTTTGAAAGCTTATGTCAATCCCCTTCCAATTTATAGATGTAAAATCTAGCCATTATGATCTAAATAATACCATTGTATTTTAAAAAATAAAAAAATAATGGTCCAGTCGAACTCACATTCTTTGCAAAATGTGTCAGTTCGACTGTAGTCTAACTGGTACGTTCCTTGATTTTATTTTTAAAAGAATGCGCCATACAGACTAGTGACTTATATGCTAAAAAAAATTAGGTTTTTTCTAGGGGCACCACACATTTTACTTTGGGCGTCATTTTACTAGGGGACAGCCCAAGTTTGAGAAACTTTTACTGGGGGCATCCCAAATATTACTTGGGGCTATCCCAAACTTAGGGTTTTTCCCTCCTCTTTCCTCCTCCTTCCTCCAGCCGCCGCCTCTTTCCTCCTCCTCCGCCTCCATCCTCCGCCGCCTCCTACACCTCCAACCGCCGCCTCCTTCCTCCTCCTCCGCGACTGCAAGCGTCCCCTCCGCGCCCTGCTCAACGATCCGGCAGTGGACGGCGCCGAGGTCCTTCGCACTGGCTGGGGACGGCGGCTGCGGCGGTGCCCACGCGCTGCCCGGAGACGACTGGTTCTACGTGGACGGTGCCGAGGTCCTTCGCGACAGCCGGGGACGACTGGTTCTCGTGGTGTCGCTCACGAGGTCCTTCGCGACGGCCGGGAACGGCGGCTGCGGCGGCGCCCACGCGCTGCAGGCCAACGGCTGCGACAGGTCGTGCGTTGCACAGCTGCACGGGATCGAGACGCTCGTCTGCTTCCAGGCCGCGGGGGGAGTCCTCGAGCTCATCTCGTCGGAGCAAATCGGCGAGAATCGGGTTCTGGTGCAACAGCTTCTCCAAGGACTGCCAACAAGTTGGCAGTCCAAACATATGTTAGGACTGCCAACTTGCTGGCAGTCCTAGGACTGCCACTAAGTTGGCAGTCCAAACATATGTTAGGACTGCCAACTTGCTGGCAGTCCAAACATATGTTAGGACTGCCAACCCGCTGGCAGTCCTAGGACTGCCACTAAGTTGGCAGACTGCCAACCTGCTGGCAGTCCTAGGACTGATTGCTGGAAATAAATTGGGCTAGCCCCAAGTAAAAAAAGAATGGCAAACTTGTAAAAAAAATTGAACATTTTTGGACTAGCCCCCAAGTAAAAAGTGTGGTGCCCTTAGAAAAGCCAAATTTTATCAGATTTTTATCCTTACAGCCAATAACCCTTAAATGTATTATTTTGTAGTAATGCTATGGGGACACCCATCTTGGGAGTAAAACGATACAGTTTGTTTACAATGAGTTGGAAAATAATGACAATCCCATTATTTGGTGAGACAATATTGATTTGGTTCACTAATAAATTATCAATTAATGAGGAGAGAATAGTTTATTAAGTAATAATCATTAATTAAGGAAAGTGATGATGCCAAACATAACAACCAAAGCCTGGCATCTGTTAATCTAATTAAGGAGGGGGGCCGAGGCTTGGATCAGATTCATTCCCTCTTTCTTTCTTTCTCTCTCTCTCTTTTTCTCCTTCCTCTTTCCCTTTTTCATGCAATGGATTTAGGTAAGGTGATCTTCTGCAGCATCTCCAATACCAAAAGCAAACTAATCCTCCAATCCTACTCCAACAACAATGGCAATGGCAATTGCAATGGTAATGACAATGAAAATGCGAATGATTCCTCCTCCTCCATAGAGTCTCTTGCCCATCTCTGCCTCGAGCACACCCCTCCTTTCCACGTCCACTACTCCCACACCGCCAACAGCCGCACATTCGCTTTCCTCATCGGCTCCGATCTCACCTTCTTCGCCATCACCGCCGCGGACCACGACCGACCCGTCGCCCTTCTCTATCGGATCCGCGACGGGTTCAACGGAGCCGCCCAGCAGCAGCATTTCGATCTGGGCGACATAATTACCAGAGGCCACGGATCGGCCGCGGGGGCGGAGGAGCAGCGGAGCGGGCAGTCCTCGGCCTCCAGCTCCACCAAGGCCCCGCTGCTGGACAGGAGGGAGGTCGGGGTGGAGGTCGACGTGGACGTGCACGTGGAGTGTTCGCCGGCGGCGGCGGCGGCGGCGGCGACGACTGCTGCGCAGCTGCAGATGAAGAAGAGGAGGTCGAAGGTCTGGTGGAGGCACGTCAAGGTCGTGATGGTTGTGGATCTCTTCCTCTGCTTCATCCTCTTCGCAATCTGGATGGCCGTCTGCCGAGGTTTCCACTGTCTTTCTTAACCACTCTAATTCTAATTTGCCTTTTTTCTTTTTTTTTTTTTTTCTTTTTTTTCTTTCAATACTGTATCTATCCTCTGGAGAAATTAGAATTAGTCTAATACATTATTTGCTTGATTTTTCACGGGTTACCGATATGAACATTATAGAATTGTCAGATGTTGAGGTATTGGAAAATCTTATTGGAGGGCCACCTATGCTGCACAGACACGATACGGACACAAAGCGGCATATTTTGTGTGTACTAAATTGCTTATTGAGGATGGGTGACCCTAGTTTCTGATTTTCCCTTCTTGGGTAATCTTATAATGCTTGATATTTTTTGGCATGTCATGTGGTACTATAGAGTGTCCGTGTCGTGTCTAGTGTGTCCAACATGACAGGGTACTGATTTTGCAGTGTCTGTGCTTTCCTAGACTGCTGCGCTAGAGAGCTGCATTCCTCAGGGACAATAATGTTTTCAATCAAGAAACATCTCTATCAATTGATACTTGTAGCTATCAAACTTTAGACTCCTTTGATGCCATCAATGCTGACTGCAAGATCAGTTGCCAACGATAAAATTTCTCAAGATTTCATAGCTAAATGGTTGTATCATAAAATAAATTTCAGGGACCGATTTACGGGCCAAAATTTGACATAATTCAACTGCTTTTACTCCCATCCAAAAAGATGCATTTATGGATTGCGTTGAGGATATATCTAAATGCTTGTATTATTGTTTTTACTGCATTTGTGAATTCACACTTACACTGATTTCCCAAATAATGCTGAGCAATATTTCTTCTGTTTTGACAAAATTGGTCGGTCCAGACTTCTCGGCATATTTATCTAATAGAAAATAATAGAAAATGAACTCTTAACCATTAGGCTACCTAACTTCTATTAATTATTTTCTACCTAACTTATATTAATTATTTTCTATGAAGCCATCATATGAGTCGAGTGGATGAGTGGAAGTCTACTAATTGTAGGGTTACTCCCAATGTTCTAAAAGTTGTTGTCCCGCATAGGCGCCGTCTAGTTTGATCGACCAAAAATCAGTAAAAACCTGCATAGTTGGGCACCAGGACAGGTTAAGGGCATTCTATGCAGGCACCAGGACAGGTTAAGGGCATTAGGCGGACACCTACGCCCGCACCTAGGCGGGCACTAGGTGGTTATTCTTGATTGTTGTCTTATTTTTTTTAGTAATGTTTTGTTGGTCACTACCGTGAGAAGACTTTTTTTTTAATAATGTTTTGTTTCTCACTATTGCGAGAAAAAAAGTTACTTAAGAGTAGATGGCATATGAGACGGATAATTCAAGCTCATCGAAATGATTTCAAAATTTTAAATACAAATGTAATACTTTTTGACTTTTAAGGATACGATATACAACTCTATATTCATGTAGAACGAGACAGTCAATATTTGATTTGAAATATTGATTGTTTCTTATCAAATATTCAAGAAAGAAAATCGATCAAGCATAATATGAAATATAGATTGATGAAGCACAAGATAGATGAAACACAATATGGAATGTTTTTTCTAAGATATTCAATAAAGAACATCAAGTTGAGGGATATTCAAGAATAAACATGGATCAAGTTGAGAGATATTCAAGAAGAAAAAAAAGAATTGAAATCTCATTTTGAACAGTTCAATTAAGTTAATAACTGCTACTTTAATTTACTTGTTCTCCCCAATTTTATTTGTTTTGGTTTGGTTGACCTCTAATATCTTGAAACTAAAATCTTAAAATTAGTCCCAAATCAATTGTTAATGATTTAAGTGAATATGACAGAAAGGGGTGTGATGATGCAGTTTTCAGAGGACCCAAAATTGGAGTGTCTGTTTCTCTTCCCTCTAAAATTGTGAGTGCTTGTCTCTCTCCCCTCTAGGCACAACTTTCACTAGTTGTGGGAAGTTACTGGTGGTTACCCGTGGTCGTAGGAATTAAACGAAGGAAAAGTGTGAAAATGGTCTGATGCATGACATGATAATGGTCTTAAGAATTAAACAAGGAAAAGTGTGAGAATGGTCTTAAGAATTAAATGAAGGAAAAGTGTTATGAATAGATTATAGACATACTCTGGTCTTCTCTTTTGCATGAATTATCAAGAGAGAGTCATGCGTTAATCAATAGGCTTACGTTTGGTTTGGATTTGTCTTTCTCGTCAAGTATGATGGGCTAGCCGGCCCTTTTGTCCTTTTTAGACATTCTTCCATTGTTCTGATAACTTGGTTGGGCTGGCCCCTATTGTGCTCGGAATTTGGACTTATGTGTCAAACTTGTACATTGGGAGGAAAGGGAACCCTGTTGACAATTGGGAGGTACAATAATAATGTGATACTCTCTTAATAGAAGTACAGTGGGCTAACCGTTGCTTCAGTATAAACATTATTTCTCCCAAAATATGGGCTCTCATATCTTTCCACTATTCGGGCTAATGTATTATAGCAATTGTACTATCTTACCTCTTTTTCTTGACTCTTCATAATCTTGGGAAACTTAGTTTAGGAGAAGTCATAGGACAAATCCTTGGTTAAGTCTTACCTGATTGCCAAATGACCACCGAGATTTCATGGGATTTCATGGTATGACCTATCTTGACCAAGAATTTGGCATCAATGTAGATAAGTGACATCGTAGTAGAGAAGTGACATTAGGTCAACAATCGTCTTGAAAAATTGTCAAATTTTTATGGAGCTTTGTTACACAGTTGTATAGCTATTCAGTAACACGGTTGCCATAACTGTAACCAAGTCTTTCTTGAAAGAGTTATGATTCAACTTTGATGCTTCCACATTTGAAGAGGGAAATCCTTTTTAGCTGTAGGCCTTTCAACATAACATTCCACGAAACATCCTCACATTCCCAAAGAGCCATGACTTAACATATAAACTTCTTTTTCTTTTTCTTTTTTTGACGGATCCTTTTCTCCGGGCCGGCGAGCAACGCCTAGGGGAGACTCGAACATAGTCCATCCCCACAGGACACTCCGGTACACCCAACAGAATACACCCCTACACTAGAAACTTCTTAATACAGAGAAGCAAGCTATCATATCCTCGACACTGAAATGCTTGCAAGACTAGAGACTCTCAGAGGTTGAACGTGTTCAATCACATAGTCACTTGAGAACGACATCTACTTCATATTCTGTTGGAAGGAGTTTTGAAACAATTATGAGGCACTATCAGCTCTTCTGTTTCTAGTCAAGACATCTACTCCTACAAAATGAGTATCCAATGCGCATTGTGCTACGCATTTGTCCAAACAATACACTCCAAGTTCACAAGCCAACAGCTCAGATGATTAGCATACTCGATCAACAACGAAAATTTCACGTGACGGGGCAACACAAAAAAATTTGCAGAAACAAGAAAGCTATTGACAACGGGAGCAAATTAAATCGATTTCAAGACAAGCGCACAACTACTACATTGCACATTATATATTCTATTTACTTCAGATTTGATAACAAGGTTAAGAACGCAGAAGAGAATATTCGAACAGTGCGAGGATAGGAATGAAGACTACCTAGTAACATTATCATGTACACCAAAACACAACAAACTCAGCTTTCTCACTTCCAGCCACACCCAAAAAAAAGTACAATCAGCAAATGCGGGTACCCATGCACCATCCCTGCTTGCCCATGGGCCCTATCACCCAATTCAGATGCGCCCATGTTTTTGGTCCGAAAAATGGTCATCATCATCCCTCTACGAGATCGATTTGCGGCCCCCATGTAAGATTTGAAGAGTCAGCAATCCTTATCAGCAGAGACCTGGTCCTCGGTGGTGGTACCAGTTCTTTGGTGCTCGGACTTATCATCGCCTTTGGTGCTCGCCGGTAGCTTCGCTTTCGCAGACAGCCGCCGTGCCTCTTCTGTCGTGTAGATGTAAATTTTCCTCACCATGTTGCAGAACTCACTGCAGGGTGAAAATTAGAAATTACTATGGTTTCTGGTAAAAATAAATTTTGTACATGATATTAAGTGATGGGTCCAGGCATAGTGCATTACTGCCAAGGATTGTCTCCGACCATCATCATATCGTCCTCGTCGTCAGTGTAGACAACCTGCCACTTCTTGACCGCACCCGAGAGCTCTCCTTCAATGTTGAACATATCTTCCAGTTTATGGAGGAGGTCAGGATACCCATCAAATCTTGTCAAGTCTACTGCCCTCCCAACTGCCATCCCGTGCATGTGGACCTGTTTGTCGCAAAATATCAAGACTGTCAAAGCAAGATCTATTGCTTGAACACATTAAATATTTTTTCCGGACTGTAAATTCACCTTGGTGCAGCTCCGCAATTGACGGCACTGAGTCTCCTGAGGTGAGCGGAGGCATGATTTCTCAGGGTCACTACTGACAGCAGGGGCATCAGAATGGTCGGCATGCCATGGCTGTGACTGCTGCTCAGAATCTGCATCCAGGGATGGAACTGGCTGGTCCTCCCCAGCAGTGGAAGTAGCTACTGGTTTTGAAGTTTCTTCCACTCTCAAGCTACTTTCTACCAGCTGGATCCCAAATAGCCAGCAGCCATTGCCATTGCTAGCTTCCTGTTTCCTTCCAGGTGGGTCTCTATTGATGCTTGCGGAGAAAGATTCGTTCTGAGGTTCTGCTCTGGGCCAGCACGCCGGAGTAATGGGCCTCGCTGAGGGTCCGGTGCTCCTATTGAATCCAACAGAGGTAGGACTGCTGGGAATCGGTGACGAACAAGTGCTTCCACTGAATGGAACTGACACAGGTTTTGATGATGATGATGATGAGAAAAGAGAGGAAGGATTAAAAAACGGATACGATTCACGTCCTCGTTGTAATCCCGAAAATGAAAAGGTTTGAGCAACTTCAGTTGGAGGTTTCCACATCCCTGTTAAGAAGAAAGGAATCAGAACGATGACCAATAATAGTATAATACAGAAAGAAAAACGATAACATGCATCTCATTCTATGAACAAGAAACTTGAAATCAAGCTTGATGTGGTGCTCAAATCAGTCAACATGTAAATCACCACAAACTATGCAGAATGCATGATCCATTCGAGCAAGAAGAAACAATAAAAGATCAAATACTGAGATATCATACAATTGTCAAATGATGGAAAG
Source organism: Iris pallida (assembly GCA_029216955.1). Taxonomy (NCBI): domain Eukaryota; kingdom Viridiplantae; phylum Streptophyta; class Magnoliopsida; order Asparagales; family Iridaceae; genus Iris; species Iris pallida. The sequence goes on along the minus strand of JANAVB010006597.1, from coordinate 724,063 downwards.
CTACGTAAGCATTAAGGCTTGGTTTCAGTTTCATCTTATAATCATCCAAAATTCTTCTTGGTCGGGTTCAGACAAAATAAAAAACATATATATGATAATTAATAATGGAGGAAACAGGATTCTCCAGAAGTGAAACAGGTTTCATTTTGCAAATGAATTTTAAAATTCTCATCTGATACAAACAACAAAAAAAAAACAATGAATACTAGAGGAAGATCCGATGCTGTAGAAGAGGAAATTGGTGGTTGGATCTATATGAAATGAATAAAGTATCATCTGACTGAATAAAAAACGATAAAGAAACCAGTGAAGAAAATCTAAAGAAACCAATGAAGAAAAAGGATATGGGAACACGGTACCAAATTCTGGAGGAAGATCTGATGCTTTAGAAGGGGAAATTGGTGGTCGTGCACGTTTGTTTCTCTGCACTGGTTGGGAGGATGGAAGTGTAGCTGCAACAAGTGGTTCCACTTCCCATGGTGAAACCTTGTCTGGACGTATTATGGGTGACGGTTCATCCCATTGGACCTGCACAGCAGTCCACAACTTAGAAGAAAGAAAGAAATCAAGAAGCAAAAATGTGAAAATGGGGACTATAACTCTATACAGAGAACACTTCATGGTGAAACTATGGTTTGTAATTGCTCTTGTTAAAATCAATACGAACTGCATTTACAAAGTAATGATGCCCTTCATTTGTGAAATCTATATTTTTTGCATTTTTCAAACTCGAATGTGTTTATCTTGAGGATATTAGATCTTCGCTGGTGCTTTGGAAGCTTGAGAGGCAATAGGATTGTCTTACCTTCAAAGATCTCCATTCAGAATCTGCCCATCGGGTTGATCCTGAATCACCCACACCAATAATAGTACCGCTGAATCTGATAATAAGTAAAATATAAATTAATGAATGACAAGATAGATGATGCTAATATCAATTGCAATCGCAAGTAGTGATAATACCTTCTTTCAGGAGTCTCATCACCCTCAAATCTCATCTTAAACCTCATTCCAACAGATAGCTTGTGATTTTTTGCTTCAAGATATCTGTTGACACTTATGATGAACTCGGATCGACTTGTTCTGTAATAAGAAAGCATGGTTAGAAGAATTACACGTATGTTGGAAACAACCTTCAACTAACTGAAGAGATGCAATTCTAGAAGAAGAAAAAAGGCGTGCAGACAACAGAAGATCAAACTAAAAGGGAAAAAGAAAGAAAAGGGAAGGGAAGAAGGGAAGGAGGCACATACCTTGGCTTGTAAAAGACAGAAAAGAGAGTTCCGGTAGAGATGGCATGAGATGCAGTGGCCAGAACACCAAGATGCATGCTGTGGCTCGATATAACAGATGACGGCATATTACTCAACTGTCTCATAAGCCTTCTAACACCAACTCGCAATTCTCCATTCTCACCCCTGCATATATAATATATTAATACTACAAATTTGTAGGAAGATTCGTCCAACTAGAATGACCGTGTACAACAGAAGAATATATGCAACACTTCAAAAATAAGTGAGCTTAAGAGAAGATAACATTTACCTGAGAAAGATAAATGCATCACCAGCTATTAATCTCTTTGAGCTTACAAACACACTCCACCCAGTTGTGAGCAGATGCCGCCTAGGTTGGCCTGCGACCATAGGAATGAAACTACCGTTCAGAACATAAGACATATTCTTTGGTAAAACACAAAAATTCGCCGCTGCACTTATTTCCAACTAAAATCAATGTAGTCGTCTCTAGAAACTAGACATGTTCTGATCAGAATCTGATGTCATAGATGTACACAACAAATCAATATGCCTAATGATTCATTAAACTGATTACAGTAGCTAGTAGTGTAAAAGAGGAGGGGGATTATACCTCTAAAAATGTGGCGAAAATGCCATTCATTCCCATGAAGATCTGTAGCGATCAATTCTTGCCAAGGTGGTTGTTGTGACATGTCCTACAAAATTGAAACAAAAGTCAATCAAATCCTGCTAGCCAAGGTATGGAGACGGAAAGGACTTCTCTAAATCCACTCACCAAAGGGGGCAAGCATTCATCAGCATGCCTCCTGAGTACAGAGAACCCACCATGGGTGCTTGTGTCCGAAGCAGTAAGTGTTTTACAAAAGGAGTGAACCGTGCACCTTTCTGGTTCAGGAAGTGGAAGATCAGGACTAGTGATCTCTTCTTGCTGGTTAAAGATTTAACAAAGATGTCAAGAAAGAGAGCAAAAAGTACAAATGAAATTAAACTACTCAAATGCCGGCCTGCTCAAATCCCATTTCAGTATGTATCCATGAATGTACAAGTTAAAAAAACTGACACACATTAAAGAGAATACTCACCAGTGATTCAGGAAGTAATGTCACCTGTGCATAGACCTCATCAGTATCCGTTTCAGCCTGCGCAAAAAAAAAAGAAAAATCGAGTAAATAATAAGGGAAGCAACATCACAACGAGCACTGTGACAAACATATGGAATACAAAACTATCTTGAAATTGTGTGAACTTATAATGGTAGGGAGCTTACTCGAAGTTGGACATGGACAACTTTGCATAAGATCTTTGCTGGAAGATTAAATGAGGGAAGTTGTTGGTCAAGCCCTTGATGTGTTGATGCTTCAAGCTGCACAATAAAGTAGTTAGTGGAGAGATAAAAACTAGTTACAATCAACAATCTTTATAGACTCGAAGTATGAAGTATAGACAATCAACACATAATAAGATAGTTCTCTTTCATAAGTTGAGATATAACTTGCAGATAGACAGCAAACTAAATAATGCAAAAACTTGCAATACCTGTTCCATATGGCCTTGAGGAAAGTAAAAGACCCTCTCCCCCTCCCGGGGCAGCGTAACCAGAGGTCCAGCACAGGCATGCCACAGTTCTTTGTACAATAGATCGGCTGAGGATCCTGTTGTAAAAACCATGCTCATTTAGGAACAAAAAAGCACAACAAACCTCCCATCCAGTCCAGAAGAAAATTGCTCATCCCCTATATGCCAATTCTTAGAGAAGAAGTTAGAAACATGTTTTGACCGAGCAACCGCATCGATATGTTTCAGCAAAGAAATACAAGAATATACTTGATGGAGGACAACTATACCAAAGCCACTCCAGACAGCTCCTTATCCACTTGTATCGCCACCAAGTATGAACAAGAGATGAATCAATTTACTTAAATAGAGGCAATTACATGAGTTCAGTAGCTCAGCTGTATGTCCACATTGATGAATCCAACCAATTAATCATCCAGCTATTTCTCAAACTCATCATTTTTGTCCTTACATAACAATCAGACCAAATAGTTCGGAAAAAATGTTTTGATTTGATTTATTCAATATTTCAGCCTATACCCAAACACAGATTATAAAACCCAACTGACAACAATTTTCCTGCTAAAATTTTAGGAAAAAAATGGATACACCAATTAATATAAGCAATCAATAGGTAATTACAATTATAGCAAGAAAATTGGTAATTACAAGTGAAACAAACAACTTTATAAATTATGATTACATAATCCAACCATGAACAAGGGCTAACTAACTATAAAACTCATAAATTTTCTAACAAAAACCAATGATATGGCTCCTGAAGCATCAGGAAAAACATGGATAGACACAAGTCTAAGCAATCAAAATTAAATGTGAAACCAATTGTTATACTTTGCCCATAATTTGCTTTACTAACCATCAAAATTCACCATTTTTCCTACATTATCCAACAATTCACCTCTAAAACACGAGAATTGCCTTGAGAACCAAACAAACCTGGGCCAGGAACGCCTCGATTCGAACCCGCGAGCGCCATCGCCGCCTAAACTCCCCAAATTGACTCTTTTCCTAAGCAAGATCCAAACTTTCCAGAGGAGGAAGAAGAAGGGGACTCCCTAGCCCATGATTCCGCCACCGGCACCCCGAAACCTCAGAAAGACCCCAAATTGATCGTTTTTCCCCCGGAACAGAAGCTGAGGGGCTTTAACGGAAGGAAGGAGCCGCGTGGGGAGTGAAGAAAGCTTTGCTCCACGAGGAAAAAAAAAACTCGGGAAACCCTAGATCTGCGTGGAGTGGGTCGGAAAGGATGGATCTTTTTGGCGGGAAAGGGCGTGGGATTTCTGCAGAGTGATCTGATAAATTGGGGAATTCCCGGAATTGGAGAGAGAGAGAAAGAGAAGTGTTGGAAGTTTTAACAATGAACTGAAATGGGAGATGGGAAATGGGAAATGAATGCTGGGATTTTTATTTTTATTTTCCTTTGGCTGCCTCTGTAAGACCCTACACGGACCCTGTGATGCCGCTGTCTGCTCAGCTGCTACACCACTACTCTCTCTCTCTCCTACTTTTTACTTGTTCCTGAGGAACTAAGACTATTCTTATCATGTTCTTTACTCATTGATATTGAATATTTTAGCAAATGTCATGCTTTAAAATATAAAAACTAACACATACTTTTACTAATTTTAAGCTGAGAGATACTTTTATTTTTTTTATTTTTTCTTACGAGAGTCTAAAATTTTGGTTTAAATAGTAACGGTATATTTAATTGTTCCGTAGAAAAAATAAAAATGTTTTTTAGTTTTTTAAAAATAGTAGAAATATATTTAGTTTCTATATTTTGAATTGAAATATTTGCTAAAATATCAGTATCGATATCGATATATACATATATATTCACACTTGATTGATATCGCCGTATAACAACAATTAGGTACTCGTAATAAAAACTACATAAACTTTTTAACTATTACATATAAAGGTTTTATCTGTTCGGTTATCACTTTTGTATAGCAACTACAATTGTCACAAAAAAAAAAAATTAGAGATGAGAGGCCAACTACGAGCAACGGGAGAGTGATAGAGATGCGGATGAAGGATTGGAAAGGTTAAGTTAAACTATTTTTAATACTAATTTGTTAACTTTTAATGATAGAAATTGTTAAACCGTTGACTAACATAATTTTAAGGTATTTACTTCATAAATTTTTCATCATTTTTAAAATAAAAAATGATTAATTCAGACATTTAATTAACACACTAGAGGTAATGAGATATGTCATAATCACTAATGCAAATAAACACAACACGCCATCTAAAACAAAAACTTTTATATAGGGTAAAGAACCCCAAGTCACTTTGGGAGACGTGGGTTGGGTAGGGGCCGCCTACTCACTTGGCGAGGGGAGGCTTGGGGAGAATCCGCCATAAGACTTCGCGAGACTTTTCTGATTTCTCCCAAAGTAAAGGCGAGCGTGCATGTGAGCCATGTATGAACGATATTATTGTATAAAATTATCTACTGATTTTTTAAGGTTTAATGTTTATATTTGGATGAATTTAAAGAGAAATTAAATAAGTAGATGTTATCTAGATAACAAATTGAACATATATATATATATATATATATATATATATATATATATATATATATATATATATATATATATATATATATATATATTATTTAAGAAAAAGTCAAATAAAAAATTATTTATGAAAAATTTAGAGTAGTTATATGGTATTATCTAAACATATGTAAAAAAAATTGTTATATATATATTAAACAAATTTTTTTATTATAACGTCTATTTAAAATTTATATATATAATTATTTATCTAAATTTCTAAATAATAAAATATTTATAAAATTATCTCTGTGTTCAATTTGATGTATGGATAATATCTATTTATTTAATTTCTCTTCAAACTCATCCAAATCCAAACATTAAATCGTACAAAAATCTTAGCTCGTTTGGTACACTGTAATATAATCGTAACCATAATATAATCAAATAAAAATAATTAATTTTTTTATTTGATTACAATTACATTACGTATCAAACATGGTCTAGATAATTTTATATAATAATTTCGTTCCCGCACAACCCACATGTACGTTCGTGTTGGAGAAACCGCAAAAGTTCCACCAAGTCTCATGGTGGGTTCTCCCAAGACTCCCCTCGCAAATGACTTGGGGGTCCCACCAACGCCTCGACAAGTGACTTGGCGGCTGGCGGCCCCACCCTACTCGTAAAGTCACTTGACGAGTCATCCCCCTATTTCTAATTTTTCTTAAACTTCTTATGTAGAATTATCTCAAACTTCTTTGCTCTACATGAAAATTTCTGAATCTAAAATTTATAAAAGTGGAAAGTTCACAATATTCTTATAATAGATTATATATTTCTTCTTTGAGGGAAACAAAAATAATTGAATATTTTGAAATTAACATATTAGCACTTACGCTTTGAGTTTGTAACTTTGTATTTAGATTTTTTTTTAAACTGCCAAAAGTAGTTAAACCTGCAATCCATGTTCAAGTATTAATTTATATACGACTAATTAAATATGCGATACTTTACTGTGTGTCGGCATTTGTTGGTGCATGTTAGTTAGTAATGCATGGAGGGGGTAGAGTAAGCGGGGAGAGTGAGGATAGGTATTGGAAGAGAAAGAGAATCTGTACCGCCGGAAAAATCGCCACCAATCCTAAGCGTTCCCCCAATTCCCTACAAAACCTAGGTATTCCCTTCCCCCACAAAGTATTATTTTATTGTTAATACCTGATTTGGACATAATTTCAGAATTGCCATTCAATATATTATGTACTTTTATGCGTCCGGGTGGTGACCGTGACCGTATAATACTAGTCCACAACCCATTAGTCTTACTTGTTCCAAAAAAATTTCATCCAAAAATGCCCTATTGTAGTTTGGTGTCACATGATAATTTAAAAATGAATTAATTTTGAAATGTACATTTTATAAATCTTTTAAAAATGGACATTTGAGCAATTCAAACTAGCATTTGGAGTAATATAATTTTGGATGACTTTTTAAATAATAGTATTAATAAATAATTATTAACTTTGTTAGTTAATTATTTATTTTTGTTATTTTTATACACTTTCGTAGCCATACAAATACTATAAGTATGATTTTAACACTTTCAAGTTACAAAATATAACTTATCCAAACGTTGAAATTCACTTTCAACTAAAACTAGAATGAAATTCAAAAACATAAGCATTTTACTTTCACCAGACAAAAAATCACTTTCATATTTTTTTTACACTTTCAAGCAATTCAAACATCCTCTAAGGATATGATTGGCAATTGTATGAATAGTGGTTATTAGGTATTTTTAGAGTAACAGTTATGAGCGGTTATGAGGGGTCAGATTTTGAGTGATTTTTAAGTAACAGCTTTTAAAACAGTCAAATCCATGCTTGGTAATAACAAGCGGTTTTGAAAGCTGTTTACACGAATAAAATTAAATATGGAAGGGTATTAGTAGTTATAATTATATATTTTTGGTGGGAATATAAATAAAATAAAATAATAAAACCTCTAAATATCAACCGATTTTAGGTGTTTATAAAGTCATCCAAAATTACATTACACCGATTTTGGAAAAAAAATTGAGCCGACAAAAATCAGTGCCTCAAAAAAATTAACGAAATTACTTTAAGTGTGATATATATATATATATATATATATATATATATATATATATATATATATATATATATATATATATATATATATATTTGAAGCACTTAGGCCGCATGCATCTCTCTTAACCAATAGATATATATATATATAGCAAATGATCTCTAGTCTATTGGTTAAGAGAGATGCATGCGACCTAAGTGCTTCAAATATATATATATATATATATATATATATATATATATATATATATATATATATATATATAATGTGTTTCGACTCGGACACGGAATTAGAGAAATTACCTCGTCTTGTGTGTGCGGTCGAGTGAGTGTAAACGGCCCGTGGACGTTCCTTATCCCGTGTATGATTGAGAGGACGATCCTACAACATCAGAGACGTGATAAATGTGACAAACTTTGAGTCTGCACCAATATATATATATATATATATATATATATATATATATATATATATATATATATATATATATATATATATATATATAAACCTCGGAAATGTTATTTTGAAAGTTCGTATTGGCCCACAAGTGCTTAGGAGGTAGGACCTGGAGTCCAATAGGATGGTGAGAAAGCTAAGATTGGTTGCCTAAGAGCATCATTAGTAGTTGGGGACTCTCCAATGCAATTTGGAGCCCAAAATTTCAAAAAAAGACAAATGTAGAATGGATTGGGTTTGTGTGAGAATAGTAGAAAATGATAAAGTGAGCTCCGGTCCCAAAATTGTGTGGTCAAAAATTAATGTAGGAAAAAAATAATATAAAGTTTAAAATCTAGAAAGTTGGGCTTCAAATTGGAACTTACTATTATACAAAACGAGTTTCTACAATCTAGAATCTAGAAATTTGGAGGCCCAACCCTTAGCACCCATGGATGGATTGGGACCGAAATTGTAAAAATTGGGACTAGAAATGTGACTTATTATTTTACAAAATGAGCTCCTACATTCTAAATCTAGAATCTAGAAAATTGGATGGCCTTACTAATGATGCTCTAAGTCGAGCCTTGTGTTTCCATCTTATAATAAAATATATTAGTATACTACTGTAAATTCATTTGCCTACCACCATTCCACACAAATTCGATATCATGATAACACGTGAAATCTTATCTACCGTGTCTCACATGTCATGCAGTATATTAAAAGTATGTTCGCCAAACAATCTTCTTAGAAAGTGTTGCTCTTTCTAAATTTGGAAACATGGATTTCAAAATCGTGGTATTAAAACGTCCACATTATCCCTATGGTACTAGCTTAGTGGTAGTACGAAGAGGAGAGTGCGTCCAAGCACCGGTCTTGGATTCAAATTCTTCCTCTTGTATAGTCAATCACGACTCCTACTTGAAAAAAGGATACCTAAAAAAATTCATATTTTATCATTGTATATACATTGTTTTTTAAGGATAAATTATAACTTAATGCCTTCAACTATTCAAGTTTTTCAACTTTATACTCTCAACTTTGATAGATATTATTAACTTAATTTTCTAAAAAAAATAGAAATGACGAAATTATCTCCATTTTTAGATCATCTTAAGTAGTTGACTCTCAAATGCAATTTGGGACCCAAAAATTCAAAAAAAGAGGTAAATGTAGACTGGTTAGATTTGCATGAGAATAGTAGAAAATGATAAAGTGAGCTCCGGTCCCAAAGATATATGGTCAAAAATTGATGTGGAAAAAAAATAGTGTAAAGTTTAGAATCTAAAAAGTTGGACTCCAAATTGGGACTTACTATTCTACAAAATGAGTTCCTACAATCTAGAATCTAGAAATTGGGAGGCCCAAACTCCTATGGGTAGGATGGGACCAAAATTGTAGAAATTGGAACTAGGGATGAAACTTACTATTCTACAAAATAAGCTCCTACATTCTAAATCTAGAATCTAGAAAATGGGATGAGCCTTAGTAATGATGCTCTTACCCAACCCCTTCTCCGGCTGCACCACCTCCCCCATGTAATGTCTCGTCCCGCTCAGTTCAACCAGAGGAATCGAAACGCAACGACGTTTGGACTTAGCCATGCAACGACTTGTTCGAAGTTCCGTTCGGCCAAGGCAACTCATCGCTCAGGTGGGTGGCTTCGGTGAACTTGTCTCAGCTTGGCCTTCACACTAATAAAAGAAAGTTTTCATTGCACTGAATATACTTGATAACAAAAGAGATAAATCCATATAGGTAAGGAAATAATCCCATTGAATCAAGTATGTGGGTAGAACATGAAAAAAGTATCATATTGTTGCTTAGATGTTCTCCACGATGGTTTTTGAAGTTGTCACTGTCACGACCCGCACCCGCTAAAAGGGCACGTGACGCGACAACGCCCAGCCCTCACCGGAAAAACGGCGTGGAACGCTGTGTATTTTCTAGTCTGACAGCAGTTTATATATATAACAAAACCTGTCGAGCATATAGTCAACTCCGAACGGAGGACAAGCAATGAATATATATAGTGTTCAATCACAACTCTATGACGAAAGTAAAGACTGAAAGATAAAGACAACAAGACGAGAAAATATAACCTGTTAAGTCCAGAAACAAATAATATAAAAGTCCAGTCTCTAAGTACAGTCCAAATATAATACAGTCTCAAAAGTAACTGGAGACAAAGTCCAGTACAAAGACCTACTCTAAACTATACAAGTGGTACGGTCTCGTCAGGCGGAGCTACGCCCTGCGGGACCAAGTCTAGGCCCACTACGTCGTCCGGACCGTAGTAGGTACTGCAATCTCCCTCGTCGAAATCTGTAATATTTTATCAACAGTCCAGTCAGGATGGAACGAGTACATATATCTCATAACAGATCTCAAGATAGAATAAAAGCTATAAGACTGTAAATAGAGCATATACAATGAATCATGGAGTGTACATGTATATAGATCATGGCATGGTAAACTGTAGAGCTAAGCTAGAACAAGAAGTAGAACTGTAATCATGGCATGTACACAAGTCAAGATAAGCCATATGTCCAATGTGTGTGAGTAGTAGTTTCAGCTTGTGATCGGCTTGGGAACCTGTCGAGAATCGGCCTGGCAAGTCATAAGTGCGGTATATGACTCACACTGTTCAAGATAGCAAGGGGATATGATCACAGGCCTACGCTACTACTCCCCCTACCCCAACTGGTAGAATGGATCCAAACAGGACACGTCACTGCACGGGATTCTAATGAGAAGGTAGCTAGCCTTCTCTAGAATCAGTGACCATATATCGAGCAAGAGCTACAAGGGTGCTTGCACTATATATCCCAACCTAAGAAGGAGAAAACATCTCTCGTCGGGATCCAAGAATACCAATCCGTGAGAACCATGTGTCGGGAATAAGCATATCAACACTAATTACATGAATCATAACAGTTATCATAAATTGGAAATAAGTATCAGAGAATGTACTCGCCTGTAAGATGATAAAATACGTCGACTGGAGCAACTGCAGTATCTCGAGGACCTATAGAGAACAAGACGTATCAATACTAAGTTTAGGAAGTAAAGTTAAATCAAAATAAATCCTATTTAGTCATTCTAGGTCAAGACATGTCTAGTCGGGTCAATCTTGGTCATAGGAGAACATTAGAAGTTTAACCGGATCAATTTAGGTCGAAAACTGGCTTACCGTTGACTTTTGGTCAACGGGTCAATTCTGGCCAACTCGAGGTCAACACTAGGTCAACTCTAGGTCACTGGTGACTAATAGTTGACCTTTAGTCAACGGTCCAAGTTGGATGGAATTTGGGACCAAATTGGGTAAAGTGTTGACCCGTGGTTGACTTTTAGTCCAAAAAGTCAACCGTGGTCAACCGGGTCCAAGACTAGGTTTAGACAGCTAATCCTACTCCTTACCAACCTATACAATCCATATCCAAGTCCATCTTGGACTTGGAAAGTCAATTCTTGGCCGTGGGCCAAATCTCTATTTTACCCTTTTTAAGGGTAAATTTCTACCCTTGGCGATATTCTAGATAGCCTACCTACGCTACTTATTTTGACCCGATCTCCCTAGGGTAGTAGGGTACTATCCTATAGGTTCGTTATCTACCAAAATACCTAAGTAAAGTGGACGTTTGGTCCACCTTACGGCCTATTGCAGAAATCTCGAATATTTCGAGATACGCACTGATACGGCGCGATACCGGCGCCCTATGACCCCGATTTCCACCCGGGAGCTTACCCGCAAAATCTAAATCACATTTTCTAGGCCTATGCCAAGTTTCGTCGCGATCCGACGCTCCGGGCTCAAATTCGCCCTCTAACTCGATTTCTAACTAAAACTCCGTTTTCTATTCTCGTTCTAGATCCCTCTCTTGGTTCTCGATTCTTATTCTCCTTCATCTCAACTCTTCTAATCTTCTTCTTCTTTCCTAATCCCTCTTCTTATTCCTCATCCCTATTCTTCTTCACTTTTCCTTATTCCTCTAGTTTTCCCTTCTCTAATTCTAAATCCTTAACTCTTCTAATTTCTTAAACTCTCTTTCCCTCTCTACTTCTAATTTCCTTTTCTAAACTTCTCTATATCAACATATATATATCTATATATATGTACCTATATATATATACTAGGTGGGGGGTCTTATGGGGTGCTAGGGGGGTCAAATGGGGGGGGGAAAACTGCTAGTTGCTGCTGCTACTGCTGCTTTGCTGCTGCCCTGCATTGCAGCTGCTGCTGCTGCCCTGCATAGCTGCTGCTGCCCTGCATAGCTGCTGCTGCTGCTGCTATGCTGCTGCAGCACCTACTGCTGCTGCTGCTGTAGCACCTACTGCTGCTGCTGCTTCTTCTCCCTCTCTAAATCCTCTCCTCTCCTCTCTATCTATCTATCTATCTATCTATCTATATTTATCTATCTATCTATCTATCTTATATATATATATATATCCTCTTCTTCCCTCTCTAATACACACATACACCCACACATATATATACCTATATATACACACATATATACATAGGTACACACACCTATACATATATATATACACACTCACATATACATATATATAGATACACACACATATACATATATATAGACACACACACATATACCACCACTCTCATCCTCTCCTCTACCACTCTCTACACACCCACACAAACACAACACCATCACCACTACTCTCTACTCTCACACACTCATAAATATATATATATATATATATACAATAAAGAACCACAAACTAACCTAGAACTAGGTTTTTAGGGAAAACCATAAAAATGGGGGCAAAGGGAAGAGGAAGATCCTCACTACATTTATTGTGAAGGAGGAAAATTGAATGAAGAAATAAATGAGGGTTTAATTATCATACCTAGTATAGGTTTTGAAGAGGAAGAAGAAGAACTTTGAAGAAGAAAATAAATGAAGTGGAGAGAGAGAAGGAGACTTGAGTGTGAAGGAAAAAGGGGGGGGGGGGGGGTTTTCTCCTATATGTGGCCGGCCACCTTAGGCCCCCCTATTGGGTTTGGGTGGAGACCCAATAGGCCCCCAAACCCAATAGGTTAAGTTTGGGTTGTTTTGGTTTGGTTTGGAATGGGTTTGACTTGGTTTGGTTCACTAATGATCAATTAAGCCTCTAATTGACAAATTAGACCATGGGATTGTGGTTTTGGATTTCTAACCTAGTTAGGGGTGTCATGTGGGCCAAGCCCAGCTAGTATGTGGGCCCCACATGAGTCCAGGATACCCGGGTCTCCAAATTGGGTCCGAATTGGATAAAATTCAAACCGACTCAAATAAATTCCTAAAAATCATATAAAATCAAATAAAATTCCTAAAATATTATTAAACTTGAAAATGACAAAAATACCCCCAATTTGAAAAACTGGGGGTGACAAATCTACCCTCCTTAAAAAATTTCGTCCTCGAAATTGAATGAGGACTAACACAGCAATCATGAACAGAACAAGGAAGAAAAAGAAAGAATTTACCTCAAGGCTCGAAGAGATATGGGAATCGCTCCCGCATGTCGTCCTCCCTCTCCCAGGTGGACTCACCTGGAGAGTGGTGTCTCCATGCAACGCGAACCAAGGGAATGACCTGGTTCCGGAGCACCTTCTCTCTTCGGTCCAAGATCTCGACCGGCTTCTCTGGGTAGCTGAGTGTCGGTCCCACTACGATCTCTGAGTGGTCTAAGACGTGACTGGGATCTGCCACGTACCGTCTCAGCTGCGACACGTGGAACACACTGTGCACTCCCTCTAGTGCAGGCGGTAACTCCAGTCGGTAAGCCACTGCACCGACCCTGTCCAGGATACGGAATGGTCCGATGTATCGTGGACTAAGCTTCCCGCCGCCACCAAAACGAATCGTGCCACGCGTCGGAGAAATCCGCAGAAAGACAAGATCATCCACCTAAGAACAAAACAAGACTTAGAGCTTTATCTAAAACAATCACAATCAGACTCAAATACTAGAAAAATCTAATTTATACCTCAAACTCCAATGGTCTCCGGTGGCTATCGGCCCAGTGCCGCTGCCTATCCTGCGCCACCCGAAGTCTATCTCTGATAACCCTGACCTTCTCTGCAGCATCTACCACCATCTCAGGGCCAAGCAAAATCCTCTCACCGGCATCATCCCAAGACAAGGGAGTACGGCACCTCCGTCCGTATAGAGCCTCAAAAGGTGACATCTCTATACTGGCTTGGTAGCTGTTGTTGTAAGCAAACTCTACCAAGTGAAGGTGGTCCTCCCAAGATCCTCCGAAGTCCAAGACACAGGTACGCAGCATATCCTCGAGGGTCTGAATCGTCCTCTCCGACTGCCCGTCTGTCTGAGGGTGATATGCTGTACTGAACTTGAGCGATGTGCCCAAGCTAAGCTGCAAACTCCGCCAGAAGTGGGAAGTGAATCGGCTGTCCCGGTCCGAGACTATACTCACTGGCACCCCGTGTAATCGGACTATCTGCCGCACATACATCTCGGCCAACCTCTCCGTCGACAAACCCACTTTGAAAGGCAAAAAGTGGGCCGATTTGGTCAATCGATCAACAATGACCCAAATCGCATCCTTCCCTCCTGGAGAGCGCGGAAGCCCAGATACAAAGTCCATAGTGATATGCTCCCACTTCCACTCAGGAATGGGGAGTGGCTGGAGCAATCCACCGGGTCTCTGCCTCCCGGCCTTCACCTGCTGGCACACTAAGCATCTCGCAACGAACTGAGCCACCTCACGTTTCATGCCATACCACCAAACATGCTGTCTCAGGTCCCTATACATCTTGTTGGCTCCGGGATGCATAGAGTACTGAGAACGGTGCGCCTCCTGAAGAACCTCCTCCCGAAGTCCTCCGCTCGGCACGCACAATCTGGTACCATGCCTCAACGACCCATCCCCTGCTAAAGAGAACTCCTCCAACAGTCCCATCTGGACCTGCTCCCTGATGACCTTCAGAGCCTCATCCTCAAACTGAGCTGCCCTGACTCTGTCCATCAGCTCCGACTGCACCTGCAGACCCCACATCTGCGCCTCGAACCCAGGAACTATCACCTCTATGCCCAAGCTCTCCAGATCTGCCAGAAGGTGACGATCCATCGTCAAACACATAGCCACGGGATACCTGCTCAAAGCATCCGCGACCACGTTGGCCTTCCCCGGATGGTACTGCAAGGATATATCAAAATCCTTCATCAGCTCTAACCATCGCCTCTGCCTCATATTCAGCTCCTTCTGGGTAAACACGTACTTCAAGCTCTTGTGGTCAGTATAGATCTCCACACGCTCTCCGTACAGATAGTGTTTCCACAGCTTCAAAGCAAAGATGACCGCTGCCAGCTCAAGATCGTGGGTAGGGTAATTCCTCTCATGAGGACGTAACTGCCTAGATGCATAGGCAATTACCTTCCCGTGCTGCTGAAGCACACAACCCAAACCCCGTCCTGAAGCATCACTATAGATCGTATAACCACCAGATCCAGATGGCAGCGTCAAGATAGAAGCTGTAGTCAACCTCGCCTTCAACTCCTCGAAGGCGGCCTGGCACTCATCGGACCAAACAAACTCCTCGTCCTTCCTGGTAAGGCGGGTCATCGGCTGGGCAATCCTGGAAAAGTCCTGCACGAACCTCCGATAGTAACCTGCCAGACCCAGGAAACTCCGAACCTCTGCTACTGAGCTCGGCGTCGACCAGGACTCCACTGCAGAAATCTTCTTCGGATCCACTGAAATCCCCTCGCCAGAGACAACATGGCCTAGGAACTCCACGCGATCCAAGAAGAACTCGCACTTGGACAGCTTCCCATACAGCTGCTCCCTCCTGAGAGTGTCCAACACAATCCTCAGGTGCTCCTCGTGCTCCTCTGGTGTCTTCGAGTAGATGAGAATGTCATCAATGAAGACCACCACGAACTTGTCAAGGTACTGGTGAAATACCTTGTTCATCAAGTTCATGAATACCGCCGGGGCGTTGGTCAACCCAAACGGCATGACGGTATACTCATACTGGCCATAGCGGGTCCGAAAGGCAGTCTTCGGAATGTCATCCCGCTTCACCTTCAGCTGATGGTACCCAGTACGCAAGTCGATCTTCGAGAACACCCTCGCGCCGCTCAACTGGTCGAACAAGTCATCAATCCTCGGCAGAGGATACTTGTTCTTGATGGTAAGGTTGTTGAGCGCCCTGTAATCAATACACAGACGTACCGTACCATCCTTCTTGGGGACGAAAAGAACTGGCGCACCCCAAGGTGAAGAACTAGATCGAATAAAGCCCTTGTCCTCC
Source organism: Iris pallida (assembly GCA_029216955.1). Lineage (NCBI taxonomy): Eukaryota > Viridiplantae > Streptophyta > Magnoliopsida > Asparagales > Iridaceae > Iris > Iris pallida. The sequence continues at coordinate 707,888 of JANAVB010006597.1, read as the reverse complement.
AGCTCATCGACCTGCTTCTTCAGCTCCGCTAACTCGCTATTGTTGACTCTATAGACGTGCTGGGAGATAGGCTCAGCGCCTGGCACTAGATCTATAGAGAACTCAACATCACGATCTGGCGGCATCCCGGGCAGCTCCTCGGGAAAAACATCCAAGAACTCAGCAATGAGTGGATGTGGCAACACTGGCTCCGCCAACAACGCTCCGCAGAAACCATCTCCCTGCTCCACAGCACCCCTGGTGAACTCATACTCCGGCTCTCCCGGCGGCCTAAACAGAATCCTGCCCCCTCTGCAGTCGATGCTAGCGTGGTGCGTGCTCAACCAATCCATACCGAGTACCACATCGTAACTCGGAAGTGGCATTACGAGCAAACACGCACTCAGCTCCCGGCCTCTCAAGGAAACTCTCCGCCCCTTGCAAACATTATTAACTAGGATGATGCCATTCCCAGTCATAATCTTGCAAGTCCTACCCAGATATTCAGCAATAATATTGTGCCTAAGAGCAAAAGAAACAGACACAAAACTGTGCGTAGCACCAGAATCAAATAAGGCCAAAGCTGGAAAAGAATCGAGCAGAATAGAACCTGCGACAACATCCGCAATAGGCTCCACCTCCTCGGCTGCAAGAGTAAAGGCTCTACCCTGACCACCCCTCTGCTGGCGGTGCTGAACGAACTGCTGCTGCTGAGTCGGGAGCGGACCTCGCTGCTGAACTACCGGCACACTAGCTGGTGCCCTCTGAACGGGTGCCCTCTGAGCTGCTCCTGCTGCACGGGAGTTCTTGGGACACTCCCGCATCTGATGCCCAGCGGCACCACAAAAGAGACATAGCCCCAGTCTCCTCCTACAGAACTCGAAGAGATGACCGGGCTTCTTGCAGAAGTTGCACGGTGGATCATCCTGCCCCGGACGCTGCTGACTCCTCTGGACAGACGCTCTGGCCTGCCCCTGCTGCTGGTGATGCTGGAACGACTGGTGCTGAAGCTGAGGGCGCTTAGCAGGCCCTGCACTGCTACTGGCCCCAGAAAACACATCTCGATCCCTCTTCGGCTTCAAGCCCAAGTCCCTCTCTACCTTCCGAGCCTCTGCGTAAACCTCCGCATATGTCGCGTAGAAAGAAGGGATCTGGAACTTGATATCCCAAGCCAATCCCTCCCTGAAGCGCTCCGCTCGGATCACCGGGTCACTCACCATGTACTCGGCATATCGGCCCAGCCGGCCGAACTCCGCCGCATACTCCTCTACGGTCATGCTGCCCTGCTGCAGGTTCTGGAACTGCCGCACCAGGCCAATCTTGTCCGTAGGGGAAAAGAACTTCTCTCTGAACAAGGTCCTGAACTCTGCCCAAGTATGGCCCTCTCCTGCAAGAGCCGGCTCATTCCGGAACCATGTCCGGGCAATGTCTAACAACTGCAACCCTACCGCCTCGACCCTCAGGTCGGCTGCAAGACGGCAAGCCCCCATCTGGCGCTCGGTATCCTCGAGCCAATCGTCTGCATAGATAATGCCCTCTGTCCCCTTGAAATCCCTCGGGCCAAGCTTCTTGAAAGCATGGATATCCCCGATCTTCGGCTGCTGCTGCTGCTGAACCTCCCTCTGTGGAGCCTGACGCTCCACTGCCGCCATAGCCAATCTGTGCGCATCCTCCATGCCCTGGCGTATGACCTCTGTCTGCCTCAACTGAGCCTCGTGCTGAGCCTCGTGCTGAGCCCGCTGGGACTCGAGCACCTGGTGGAAGAACGCTAGCATCTGCCCCATATCTGTGGGCAGAGGAGGCAATGGAGGAATAGCTCCCATCATCACCGAAGGAGTCCCCTGCTGAGGAGGAAGAATACCCGCCGCAGCTCCCACTGTAGCCCCTGGCACTACGGGAAGAACACCCGCAATGGCCCCAGGGACGGTCATAGAGGTAGCTGGAGGAGTACCCCCAAGAGCCCCAACAGAAGTCCCATCAGCCGGGGAAGTAACCGGAGCCTGTCCGCCAGAAGTGGCAGACCTCTCCGTCTCCCCGAGCCCCTCGCCAGGAGAATGAGTCATCAATATCCTGGAGACAAATTAAGAAGAAGATATCAATATGGCACATGAAGGCAATATCAAAGGAGGACAGCTAGAAAGCAGTAAATCAATATCAAAGACGGTAAGCAAGATAAGCAATGAGAGATCCTACTGTGATTGAGCACTCCTAGCATACTATTCTTATGGGTAACACAGGCTCGTAGTCAACACTCTAAGACGAGTGCCGCTACGACATCGCACTAATTGCGACTTCAGGACCTGCGTGGGCCACCACTAAAACGTGTCACGACCCGCACCCGCTAAAAGGGCACGTGACGCGACAACGCCCAGCCCTCACCGGAAAAACGGCGTGGAACGCTGTGTATTTTCTAGTCTGACAGCAGTTTATATATATAACAAAACCTGTCGAGCATATAGTCAACTCCGAACGGAGGACAAGCAATGAATATATATAGTGTTCAATCACAACTCTATGACGAAAGTAAAGACTGAAAGATAAAGACAACAAGACGAGAAAATATAACCTGTCAAGTCCAGAAACAAATAATATAAAAGTCCAGTCTCTAAGTACAGTCCAAATATAATACAGTCTCAAAAGTAACTGGAGACAAAGTCCAGTACAAAGACCTACTCTAAACTATACAAGTGGTACGGTCTCGTCAGGCGGAGCTACGCCCTGCGGGACCAAGTCTAGGCCCACTACGTCGTCCGGACCGTAGTAGGTACTGCAATCTCCCTCGTCGAAATCTGTAATATTTTATCAACAGTCCAGTCAGGATGGAACGAGTACATATATCTCATAACAGATCTCAAGATAGAATAAAAGCTATAAGACTGTAAATAGAGCATATACAATGAATCATGGAGTGTACATGTATATAGATCATGGCATGGTAAACTGTAGAGCTAAGCTAGAACAAGAAGTAGAACTGTAATCATGGCATGTACACAAGTCAAGATAAGCCATATGTCCAATGTGTGTGAGTAGTAGTTTCAGCTTGTGATCGGCTTGGGAACCTGTCGAGAATCGGCCTGGCAAGTCATAAGTGCGGTATATGACTCACACTGTTCAAGATAGCAAGGGGATATGATCACAGGCCTACGCTACTACTCCCCCTACCCCAACTGGTAGAATGGATCCAAACAGGACACGTCACTGCACGGGATTCTAATGAGAAGGTAGCTAGCCTTCTCTAGAATCAGTGACCATATATCGAGCAAGAGCTACAAGGGTGCTTGCACTATATATCCCAACCTAAGAAGGAGAAAACATCTCTCGTCGGGATCCAAGAATACCAATCCGTGAGAACCATGTGTCGGGAATAAGCATATCAACACTAATTACATGAATCATAACAGTTATCATAAATTGGAAATAAGTATCAGAGAATGTACTCGCCTGTAAGATGATAAAATACGTCGACTGGAGCAACTGCAGTATCTCGAGGACCTATAGAGAACAAGACGTATCAATACTAAGTTTAGGAAGTAAAGTTAAATCAAAATAAATCCTATTTAGTCATTCTAGGTCAAGACATGTCTAGTCGGGTCAATCTTGGTCATAGGAGAACATTAGAAGTTTAACCGGATCAATTTAGGTCGAAAACTGGCTTACCGTTAACTTTTGGTCAACGGGTCAATTCTGGCCAACTCGAGGTCAACACTAGGTCAACTCTAGGTCACTGGTGACTAATAGTTGACCTTTAGTCAACGGTCCAAGTTGGATGGAATTTGGGACCAAATTGGGTAAAGTGTTGACCCGTGGTTGACTTTTAGTCCAAAAAGTCAACCGTGGTCAACCGGGTCCAAGACTAGGTTTAGACAGCTAATCCTACTCCTTACCAACCTATACAATCCATATCCAAGTCCATCTTGGACTTGGAAAGTCAATTCTTGGCCGTGGGCCAAATCTCTATTTTACCCTTTTTAAGGGTAAATTTCTACCCTTGGCGATATTCTAGATAGCCTACCTACGCTACTTATTTTGACCCGATCTCCCTAGGGTAGTAGGGTACTATCCTATAGGTTCGTTATCTACCAAAATACCTAAGTAAAGTGGACGTTTGGTCCACCTTACGGCCTATTGCAGAAATCTCGAATATTTCGAGATACGCACTGATACGGCGCGATACCGGCGCCCTATGACCCCGATTTCCACCCGGGAGCTTACCCGCAAAATCTAAATCACATTTTCTAGGCCTATGCCAAGTTTCGTCGCGATCCGACGCTCCGGGCTCAAATTCGCCCTCTAACTCGATTTCTAACTAAAACTCCGTTTTCTATTCTCGTTCTAGATCCCTCTCTTGGTTCTCGATTCTTATTCTCCTTCATCTCAACTCTTCTAATCTTCTTCTTCTTTCCTAATCCCTCTTCTTATTCCTCATCCCTATTCTTCTTCACTTTTCCTTATTCCTCTAGTTTTCCCTTCTCTAATTCTAAATCCTTAACTCTTCTAATTTCTTAAACTCTCTTTCCCTCTCTACTTCTAATTTCCTTTTCTAAACTTCTCTATATCAACATATATATATCTATATATATGTACCTATATATATATACTAGGTGGGGGGTCTTATGGGGTGCTAGGGGGGTCAAATGGGGGGGGAAAAACTGCTAGTTGCTGCTGCTACTGCTGCTTTGCTGCTGCCCTGCATTGCAGCTGCTGCTGCTGCCCTGCATAGCTGCTGCTGCCCTGCATAGCTGCTGCTGCTGCTGCTATGCTGCTGCAGCACCTACTGCTGCTGCTGCTGCAGCACCTACTGCTGCTGCTGCTTCTTCTCCCTCTCTAAATCCTCTCCTCTCCTCTCTATCTATCTATCTATCTATCTATATTTATCTATCTATCTATCTATCTTATATATATATATATATCCTCTTCTTCCCTCTCTAATACACACATACACCCACACATATATATACCTATATATACACACATATATACATAGGTACACACACCTATACATATATATATACACACTCACATATACATATATATAGATACACACACATATACATATATATAGACACACACACATATACCACCACTCTCATCCTCTCCTCTACCACTCTCTACACACCCACACAAACACAACACCATCACCACTACTCTCTACTCTCACACACTCATAAATATATATATATATATATATACAATAAAGAACCACAAACTAACCTAGAACTAGGTTTTTAGGGAAAACCATAAAAATGGGGGCAAAGGGAAGAGGAAGATCCTCACTACATTTATTGTGAAGGAGGAAAATTGAATGAAGAAATAAATGAGGGTTTAATTATCATACCTAGTATAGGTTTTGAAGAGGAAGAAGAAGAACTTTGAAGAAGAAAATAAATGAAGTGGAGAGAGAGAAGGAGACTTGAGTGTGAAGGAAAAAGGGGGGGGGGGGGGGTTTTCTCCTATATGTGGCCGGCCACCTTAGGCCCCCCTATTGGGTTTGGGTGGAGACCCAATAGGCCCCCAAACCCAATAGGTTAAGTTTGGGTTGTTTTGGTTTGGTTTGGAATGGGTTTGACTTGGTTTGGTTCACTAATGATCAATTAAGCCTCTAATTGACAAATTAGACCATGGGATTGTGGTTTTGGATTTCTAACCTAGTTAGGGGTGTCATGTGGGCCAAGCCCAGCTAGTATGTGGGCCCCATATGAGTCCAGGATACCCGGGTCTCCAAATTGGGTCCGAATTGGATAAAATTCAAACCGACTCAAATAAATTCCTAAAAATCATATAAAATCAAATAAAATTCCTAAAATATTATTAAACTTGAAAATGACAAAAATACCCCCAATTTGAAAAACTGGGGGTGACAGTCACTGAGTCCTTCGACCGCACTATTGAGTTAGGCAAAGTTATGTCACGGGTTATCGAAGTCATAGCAGGCACGGTCGCACGATTTTACTCTTTTGTATAGCAAATACGTCCCACAGTTTCACTGTTGGTCTTATGAAAGATGGCACCGTTATGGCACTAAAAGAACACGACTGTTCAAAGTTGAGTACGTGCACATTCCCACGGTCTCAAGGCTTGTCATATGGATTATGACTTGGATAGCAGTATCGCACGAAATATAGTTGGGTTAAGGCACGGAACACGGCTGATTCAAGTATTATGTCCCACGCTTACACGGCTTGCTATAGCCACACAGTTTCACGATTTCAAGGCTTGTCATATGGAGTATGACACGGTTAATGGCACCGTACGAAACACAAATTGGTCAAGTTGAATAGGAGGGCTATCAAATAGTCGTTCCTGGATTTGAGTCAAAATAATATGGTAACATAAAAAGTTCTCGGGACCGGTAGTCGCCGAGGCAGTATCCGAATCATGGAGCTAAATATAAGATGAGAAATGGGCTTACAAGTACGTCAAATTGAGTAGAGTCTTGCATGGTTTTGTGCACAAGGTACATTCTTCCTCAAATGAATCGTCGGGACACCGGGATTATGTCGGCCTAGGAGGAAGCGGTAGCTAAGCTATATTTTTAGCGGAGATTCGGGACTTGCAGTGGGGCTAGCTATCCGTACTGATCTATCGCCGTCTATCCAAGCCATGTCCAAGACGGCTTGAATTGCCAGTGACCCTTTATATAGATGAGTCGGTGGTGTTGAGCGGCAATCCGCATGCATGGTGTCGGTTGAGTCACAGGAAGTGTAAGCACAACACGAATGAGTCAAGAAAAAATGTGTGCACGGTTTGCAATACCCTTATGGAGCCTAAGATTTGGCTACAGCAAAGACACGTGCTTCGGCACGAGGTGTGGCGCCATTTCGTGAGTCGTTGACACAAAGGTTTTATAAGTTTGGATTGAGTCGTTTCGAGTTTAAGTCAAGAAGAGCCATATGCCAAAGTTTGGTTAAGTCATATTAAGTTATGAGGCACGACCTCGATGTTGAAGCACGAACATAGTTTATGGCACGACCATGTTGTTGCGTCTCAAAGTATGGGTCGAAAGACAAGCACAAGTCGATACGTTGATGTTGTTGGCACGAGAATGATCTAGAGCCACAAAGATAAGTAAGTTATTGGTGCAAGGCACGGTGATGGTTTAGAGACACAAAATAGGCGAAGAATATATATCCTAAATTGATCTTAAGGCAAGAATAGAAAGACAATCAAAAGAAATAGTTGCACACATTAAATGAACATGGTTTTGTATGGGTGGACGAAGGGCTCACACTACCAGTACGGTTGTGTACTGACATCCCACAAGTTTTTATTCTATAGCTTATTTTATATTTCCTTTCATGTTATGAACTGTGTGAGAGATATGTATTCATTCATGTCATGACCCGCACCCGGATATACGGATACGAATACGTGGGCCACGCCCAGCCTGTCACGCCCCGAGTCGACAAACCGTTCGTTCCCGGTGTTACTTTGCCGATTCGATCGTCCTTGCTAAGGCGTGATGCCGCACGAGCCTGGAGTTGCGCTCGTGCAAGGCAAGATGACAAGTTCTCAAATGGTTATCTTTTTATTTTGATATTAATATGCCAAGTTAAAACTTCACAATTCACATCAGAATATAAGACGCAGTATAGGAAGATAGAAATGCTTTTCATTCATAGCTTGCAACGAAGTGCAAGTCGTAATTACATTGGATGCCGTTGCGGCTACATTGATTGAAAACATAAAGAAAATATATTCGACAAGTTGCCTGAACTACGCTTGCCGTCCCATACATTCGCCCCTTTATACAAAGCCGTCGACTTGAATTGGGTTCAAAATACTTCAGCATAGGAAGAGCTTCAAAACGCATCTCCGTACTTCAGCTCCAGTTTAGTTGAGCGCGTCCGTCGCACCTGGGAAAATTGGGGGAATGGGATTAGCACACTTGCTAAGTGGACGAGACGAACCCACTCGTCTAAACCGACTCTGATTGTTAGGGTAGGCATGCTTTAGAGTTGTCTTTCTATTAGAACTAAATAAATTCAATTCATATTCGATAGCCATCTTTGCGTAATAAAGTATACAGTGAACCATAGCAGTTTATCATATTTCTTACCACGGCCGTGCTCGTCCCTGCATGAAAACAGAGATAACCGGCATAAGACAATAGGTGAGCATGTTACTATCTTATATGCGGTCATTGATGTTACACATCATGTGGGACTATCTCAATGGCATTTCGGCCCCGTCAGTCTAGGTTGCAAGCCTGACTGAGGGTTCCGAAATGCATCAGTGCCGAAGCACGATTAATCATTCCCCTAGGTCGAGTTGATTCCGATGCCTCGGATATCGATTCGAGAAAAATATCAACTTGTGCACAAGCTGTCCATGACCATGCCAATGCGTGAACAGTTTATATATGCAACCAGTTTTGTATAGCGCGGACAGTATTGAACGACATTATCATTTTCTCCAACTCATACAACGTTTCATTTTCCCCAAGCCGTACTCCGATTTAGCGTCCCGTAGGCACCAAATTTTCCGAGGCATCATAACCCACGATCGATGTTTCATAATATTTTGCAGCACGTAAAATAGTCTATCATTTTACTAGAACCTTAAACTTTCTGGTTTATGTGATAGACTTGTATTTTCAGAGTGAATTTCTCTAAATCGATACGTTTTCCCGAGTTCTTGGACTTAATGGATTGGCATGCAATTAACTTGGCATCGTTCGATTTGAATGAATTCGAAGCAAGGAATAAGTTTGCGGGACAAAGTAGAAAAGAAGGGGCCGAATCACCCACCGATTACTTTGCTTCGTGCCGACCGTCCAAGCGCTACGCAACGTTAATCCTTAGTTACGCGAGCTCCTGCAATGGCACCAATACTTTGTTAGATTTTCTTCTTTCTGTCATGCCCCAGAACTAGAATACTGGAGAGCGGGGGCAGACATAGCCAGCTACGTATAATGAAATGGAATCCACTCCACTATACGGTCACGGTTGTCTAGATATATGAGAGTTTATCTACAAGCCAACAGTCTCCTATGGTCGATAACAAGCCTAGTGTCTCAATCACAAGCAAGTAAGTAAATGTTACAAGATATAAGATCACCAAATATACAATAGTAAGGCGTCCCAAACATTACATATTCAGTTGATCATGAAGCTAGTCGTTACAAAATGTGAGGACTAGCAAGAGTTTTAGTCATACATGATCAACCCTAGGTTGCCAATCATGTTACAGTCTGTAGGCAGACAGTAAGTAAAAATGTACACGAGCTAACACTTGTTCGGCGGCTAAACGCCTCAAAAGAATAATTTTACAATAAAGTGGGAGGACAAAAGAAACCCACTCGTTGCCCTGGTTACGCCTGGTGTTCACCATCGGGCTGGAAAACCGGTAGATCCTCTGAAGCTGCTCTGGAATCTGGCCACACAAAACCAGCTGGGTCAGACCCCAGAAAGAGCAAGTGCCACAAAGGAGGCTTCACTTAGGAACTAAAACCAGCAATTAGCACAAGAGTATAATTACAAATAAAAGACAGTAATTAAGGAAAAACATGACAAGTGATATACGACGAGATAACCATGGGACTATTCAGATAACCAGGTTACAACCCGTAAACCAAACAAGGACCGGAGTTGTAACCCTTCGTCTGAACAGAACTTGGAATTCTCACCTTTATTGGCAAGGTAAATATAAGAAATCAAGACATGTAACAATCTTGTACAGGATCAAGACAAGACTAGACAGATTGAACCCCATCCAACAATCACGGCCAAGCAATAAGTACGGCTTGCTACTTTAACTAACTAGGGTTATCACAAGCCTAGTTACTAGCAAGATGCAATGAGATTATTCCACAGCCACAAGCCCTGCAGACCATCCAGGTTACCCGGGTTGAAAGATTAGGGTTGAATTCAGGTGGGTACATCGTCCAGGAAACGCATGTACCCTTAGGTAGCTTGAAGGGTGCAACACATAACAGTGTGCTGGAAATGTGCCCTACTCGACGGCAGGCTACAGATCTCAAGGCGTGCCCAGGTAACGGGATTGCCTGTAGCTGGAAGATCTCTTTATGACTAATGTATTAATCTAGTTATTTAGCCTTAGTCCATTTCAGTAGGTACTCCTGACCGTGGTACTCAGGAGTCCCCTCCTAGACATGATGCAAGACAGGACTGGATTATTTGTACAAGCACAATCGCCCACGGTGTCCAGGTTAATTATACAGGTCATGTCATGTCAGGTAGCCGTCGCAACAGCTGCTCAAGATAAATCATGTCAGGTGTACTTTGTCAGGAGTGCGCCACGGCGGGCCACTATCAGGTCATGTCATGTTAGTCATGCCAGTAGTGCACCACTACGGGTCACTGTCATGTCAGGCCAAACATATCAAGTAAATTCGTGATTATCAAGTTCATGATAAAAGGCGTAAGGATATAAAATGGACGTAAAATATCTAATAGAATATCAATACACAGGGCTATAGGAGAGCCATGGGGCTAAGACATATGCGGCCAGGAATGATCTCATGCGGCTGGAAGAGAACAGCCCATGCGGCTGAATAGAGTCAGGCGCATGCGGCTTAAAGGGAGAGGCTTATGCGGTCAAAGGGGTATCAGTCATATGCGGCTCAGAGATCCACTCAGTCATGCGGCTGAGAAAGGCAAGACATATGCGGTCAGGAGGATAGAGAACTCATGCGGCTGGCGGGGGATGGGTCCATGCGGCTGGCTGACCAATCAAGTACATGCAGCCGGGGAGGAACAACCCATGCGGCTGCGGGAAGCAATGACTATGCGGTCAAGGGAAGCAAACCCATGCGGCTGGGAGACTGCGGTATATGCGGCTTGCGAGTGTTGAGTTCATGCGGCTCAGGGTTGCTGGAAATCCATGCGGCCAGGAATGACTGGGCCTCAGTCATGCGGTTGAGAAGGAATACTTGCCGCATGAACTTGTCATACGGTCAAGTCAAGGCAATAGCGCATACGGTTGGAACTGACTTGTCGCATGAATGTTCATGCGGTCAAGTGCTACCATGCGGCTCGGGACTGTGCTTCTTCTCCAAATTTCCGAGAAGAAGTACACCATAAGCCATGGCTTCCAAGCTGCATAACTCTATCATCCGGAGCCCAAATTCGAACTTCCATAGGTCAAAATGGGGTAGAACGAAATTCTCTACAACATGGAACCATCAAAACTCGGAAATAACAAGATTAAGTAGATCAAAACCCAAGAAATCCAAAAATAATATAAATATAGATCTACAAGAATCTAGCCATAAAAAGTGAAAATGCCAAGTTCTAAAGTAAGTTAGAATGCAGTAAGGAAGAGAATGAAGCAATAAAATTAGAGTTCCTCCATGAAGCAAGTTGAACTTGCCTAAGCTCTTCCTCTCTCTCTGGTAGGTGGGAAATTAATGGGGAGAAAGAAGAAAGAGTTTATGAGAATTGATGGAAGAGAGAGAGAGTGGGATTGATATTTATGGTGGGAGTGGTGGTAGGTGGGGTTTGTCTCCATATAAAACCAAACCAAGCCAAACCCACTAAACCGAACCAAACCAAGCCAATGCAATAAATGAAATGCTAAAATAAATCAAGCAGGGAGATATACAAATACGGGTCAAAATACGTACACATATTCCAAATACGTAATATGAGATATGGGCATTACACTTTCCCCCTTGCATCAAAATTTGTAATTGCATCCATGAAAACGACGCGAAAGCACTTCAATCAAGCACAGCGGCAAAGCTCCAAGAAAACCATACAGCGGTCCGGTCCCGTCGAAGGGACTCTTATAGAGAGCTCACTCGCCGAGACGCAGCCCGCTGCATCTAGGACTTATTCCAATAGAAGTCGTTCCATTAGTTGGATTGATTCTCGTAACTTCCGTCCAAATCGATTTGAATTGATGTCGCAAGACGTTAACGTTTACCAAGCTTAGCGATCGAGTCAGATTGCCATCTAAGTTTCCGACCGATCTGACTCGGCGTAAGCATATTATGAAGTTCCGTCGCCTATCGAAAGCGGGACGCTACATAATATACCACTAAAAAAAAGTTTCGTCCCGAAACTTAAGAACAAGGGTCTGACCTTAGTTTAAACGAACAACGCAGGGTACTTTTCTTTCATCTTCGCCTCCATCTTCCATGTCGACTCCTCGACTATATGGTTCCGCCAAAGCACGTGGACCAAGGACATCGACCGATTTCGTAGCACCTTCTCCTTGCGGTCCAAAATTTGAATAAGCTCCTCCGAGTAAGACAAGTCAGTACGTAGCTCCAACTGATCGAAGCTAACCACATGACTTGGATCGTGCACGTATTTTTGAAGTTGTGAAACGTGGAAAATATCGTGCACATCAGCTAAGGCAGGAGGTAGTACGATCCGATAAGCAACCGTCGCAACTCGCTCAATGATCTCGAAGGGGCCTACAAATCTCGGGCTCAACTTGCCTTTAACGCCGAACCGCATCACACCGCGCATGGGCGTTACTTTCAGAAACACATGGTCCCCGACCAAGAACTCTAGCGGTTATCGACGAAGATCTGCGTAGCTCTTTTGTCGACTTTGTGCGATGTGGAGTCTATCTCGAATCATGCGGACCTTTTCGACGGCCTGTTCCACCAGTTCCGGTCTAAGCACTTGTCGCTCTCCGACTTTATCCCAGCATATCGGCAAACGGTACTTCCTTCCGTAGAGCGCTTCGTATGGAGCCATCTGAATGCTCGACTGATAACTGTTGTTATACGTAAACTCCGCAAGCGGCAAATGCGTATCCCAACTAGTCTTTAGGTCGATCGCACACAGACGCAACATATCTTCTAAGATCTGATTGACTCTCTCTGTCTGACCGTCTGTTTGGGGATGGTACGCCGAACTAAAGTTCAGTTTGGTCCCCATCGTCGCTTGGAGGCTCGTCCAGAAACGCGATAGGAATCGCCCGTCTCTGTCCGAAATTATTGAGACCGGTACCCCGTGCAGTCGAACAATCTCATCGACGTAGATTTGTGCTAACCGATCGACGCTCCATCCTACTTTAATTGCGATAAAGTGAGCCGACTTGGTCAATCTATCAACAATGACCCAAATCGCGTCATTCTCCCGCAGCGTCTTCGAAAATCCCACAATGAAATCCATCGAGATATTGTCCCACTTCCACTCGGGAATGGCGATGTTCTGCAGCTCGCCGCCTGGCTGTTGGTGTTTCGCCTTCACCTGCTGACACGCCATGCATTGCGATACGAACGTAGCCACGTCTTTCTTCATGCCGTGCCACCAAAAGTTTGTGCGCAAGTCCTTGTACATCTTGGTGCTTCCAGGATGTAACGAGTACTTTCGTATAGTGCGCCTCCGTCAAAATTTCTTTTCTGAGTTCGGCAGTTTCAGGAATGCAGAGCCTTCCCTTTAGTTGCATCGTCCCGTCTCCGTCTTCCGCAAAGTCAGTCACCCTTTCCGTTGAAATCAGCTCGCACATTTTCTTCAGGAATGAGTCGTCCCCCTGTGCGGTCTTTATCTTGCTAAGCAGGCTCGATCCTAACTTTAGTTGAGCTAGGTGCAGGTGTCGATACTCAATTCCGAGTTCGATACCCATCGCTTCAAGGTCTCGCTGTATCTCCTTGTTTATGGCCAGTGTTCCCATAAATATTCTGCTGAGTGCGTCGGCCACCACGTTTCCCTTGTCCGATGTATACTCGATCGTTAGCTCGTAATCTTTTATGAGTTCGAGCCAACGTCACTGTCGTAGGTTGAGTTCCCGTTGCGTAAATAAGTACTTCAGGATTTTGTGATCTGTGTAGATTCTGTATGCCACACCATAGAGGTAGTGCCGCCATAACTTCAACGCAAAGACGATCGCTGCCAATTCTAGGTCGTGCATCAGGTAGTTTTTCTCGTGCTGCTTCAACTGTCGTGAAGCGTAGGAGATGACTTTGTCTCTCTGCATGAGTACGCACCCGAGGCCAGTTCCCGACGCGTCGCTGAATATCTGAAAGCCTTCTGGATCGTCTGAAAGTGCAAGGATTGGAGCTGAGACGAGCCGTTGCTTCAACTCTTGGAAGCTGGATTCATAGTCGTCGCTCCATTCAAATACTACTCCCTTCTAGGTGAGGCGAGTCAGGGGCGACGCTAGTTTTGAGAAGCTTCGTACGAATCTACGATAGTAGCCCGCTAAGCCCAGGAAACTCTGAATGTCGCTAGCCGAGGAAGGTCGTTTCCAATCCACCACCGCATCAATCTTCTTTGGGTCCACCGCGACACCTTCGGCAGAGATTACGTGCCCGAGGAATGTCACGCTACTCATCCAGAACTCGTACTTACTCTGCTTGGCGTACAATTTGTTTTCACGCAGAATCTGCAGTACCGCCTTCAAATGTTCCGCATGTTCTTCACGATTCTTTGAGTAGACAAGGATATCGTCGATGAATACGACTACAAATTTATCTATTTGAGGTCGGAAGACTCGGTTCATCAGATCCATGAACGCGGCTGGGGCATTCGTCAAACCGAACGGTATGACAAGGAATTCGTAATGACCATATCGAGTGCGGAAGGCAGACTTCGATATGTCGTTGGACTTGATCTTCAATTGATGATAGCCTGAACGAAGATCGATTTTTGAAAATATTGCCGTGCCTTGCAGTTGGTCAAACAAGTCGTCGATTCGCGACAAAGGATACTTGTTTCGTACGGTGGCCTTGTTGAGTTCCCGATAGTCGATGCATAGCCGCAACGACCCATCATTCTTCTTCATGAACAGTACGGAAGCTCTCCACGGAGAGACACTAGGGCGAATAAATCTGCGGTTTAGCAACTATTGTAATTGCACCTTCAGCTCCTTCAGTTCTGCTGGAGCCATTCGGTAAGGCGCCTTGGATATCGGCCGTGTATCCGGAAAGGTGTCGATGCTGAATTCTATTTCTCGATCCGGCGGCATCCCTGACATCTCGTCAGAAAAAACATCAAGAAAATCTGCCACAACATCAGTCTGTATTGTGTTTGTATTATCCTTCCGCGTGTCTCGGACTGATGCCAAGTATCCCGCGCAGCCGGAACGCAGCATACGCCTCGCCGAGATTGCCGATACCATCATTGCCATCTTCGAGACCGTACCGCACGAATAGGAGAACTCTGTCTCGCCAGGAAGACAAAACACTACTCTCTTCTCCGCGCACTCGATCGTTGCACGACAAGCGCCCAACCAATCTATGCCCAGGATTACGTCGTAATCTTTGATGTCTAGTACGACGGCATCCAAGGATAGATATCTTCCTCCGATGCCAATGTGGCCATCCCTAAAAATAAAGTTTACAGGCATATTGACTCCCGATGGAGTGCTAACACTAATATTTATATCTAGTGATTGCATGGTTATTTTATTTTCTCTCGTAAAATCAGCAGATATAAAGCTATGCGTCGCACCCGAATCGAATAATACTCGAGCATGTATATCTTTGTAGAGTAATATACCTGTTACAACCGTATCGGACGCAAGCGCCTCGTCCCGAGTTAAGGCATAAACTCGGCCTTGAGCTCCGTGGCGTTGGTTCTGTTGGTTGACGGGCACCGCATTCGTGCCTTGCAGTATCGGCGCTTTATGCGGATTCAGAATGTTCCTTGGTGGGTTATGTTGATTCTGAACTTTCTGCGGGCAATACGTTGCTATGTGGCCTACCTCGCCACACTTGAAGCAGGCTCTTGTTAAGCAATCGGTGGTTCGATGCCCACGCCTACCGCATCTACTGCAATATGGTCCGCCATGGCCCCGGTTATCAAATGTGTTCGGACGTTTAGATATTCCCGATCCCCTGACGTCGTTAGGACGCTTGTTGAAGTTGTTACGAACGAGAGGCACGGCCCTTTACGACATATGGCCAAAGATCCGCTCGCTATCAAGTGCAGCTTCGTAGGATTCACGATAAGTTTGGCATCGTTGGTTCATGACGTCCCTACGCAGTTCGTCGTTGAGGCCTTGCTGAAAACGCTTGCACCATTCTTCTTTGTTAGGCAGGAAGGCGTCGGCAAATTTTATACGTTTCGAGAAGCTTGCATCATAATCTTCAACACTCATATTCTCCTGCCTCAACATCATGAACTCATCCCCCTTCTGTCGACGGATGGCGCGAGGAACGTACTGCTCAAGGAAGGCTGTCTTGAACATTTCCCAAGAAATCTTTTTGTTGGAATCGGTTTCACAGATCTCTTGTTTCTTCGCTGCCCATCAGTCATGTGCTCTTAGTTGTAACTGTAGCGCCGCACAGGCCACCCTCTGGGACCCTTCGATGCAGAGGAGATCGAATAAGTCCTCCATCTCTGCGAGCCATCCTACTATCACGTCGGGCTCTGCTTAGCCGTTGAACTTTGGCGGGTTCATTTTACGAAACCCCTTCACTTTGAACATGGAAGGAGAGTTCATCATTTGCGGGAAGCCTTCTTCCTCCTCGTCTTCTTCTTGATCACCTTGCTTTTCCTCGGGCTCTTCGTCCGTCGTCTTGGTATTGCCCGCCATTCTGCTCACTATCTGAGTCAGGGCATTCATCTGTTTCTGTTGTGCCTCAAATTAGGCTTTGAATTGTGTCTGAAGCTGTTGCTGCTGCAGTTCCATCAACTGTAGCATCTTCTCCATAGTCGTCTTGCTAGGGCCAGTGCTTTTTGTGCTCGACGTACTATCTTCGGTTTGGGTTGTTGGGCCGGCAATTTTCTTATCTCGCTTAGTCATTCCTACAAACAGTGTAAACCCGTTAGTATTTTTCAAAAATATCTACGGGCTTACCTGTACGGAACTTGTATTTCACGCAGCATGCCGACAAGCATTCAATCAAGCCATCGCAACGGACATTCCAACAATGAAACATATTTCGAAAATCCGAGGAAACATAACTGAGCTCTGATACCAATTTGTCACGCCCCGAGTCGACAAACCGTTCATCCCCGGTGTTACTTTGCCGATTCGATCGTCCTCGCTAAGGCGTGATGCCGCACGAGCCTGGAGTTGCGCTCATGCAAGGCAAGATGACAAGTTCTCAAATGGTTATCTTTTCATTTTGATATTAATACGCCAAGTTGAAACTTCACAATTCACATCAGAATATAAGACGCAGTATAGGAAGATAGAAATGCTTTTCATTCATAGCTTGCAACGAAGTGCAAGTCGTAATTACATTGGATGCCGTTGCGGCTACATTGATTGAAAACATAAAGAAAATACATTCGACAAGTTGCCTGAAGTACGCTTGTCGTCCCATACATTCGCCCCTTTATACAAAGCCGTCGACTTGAATTGGCTTCAAAATATTTCAGCATAGGAAGAGCTTCAAAACGCCTCTCCGTACTTCAGCTCCAGTTTAGTTGAGCGCGCCCGTCGCACCTGGGGAAATTGGAGGAATAGGATTAGCACACTTGCTAAGTGGACGAGACGAACCAACTCGTCTAAACCGACTCTGATTGTTAGGGTAGGCATGCTTTAGAGTTGTCTTTCTATTAAAACTAAATGAATTCAGTTCATATTCGATAGCCATCTTTGCGTAATAAAGCATACAGTGAACCATAGCAGTTTATCATATTTCTTACCACGGTCGTGCTCGTCCCTGCATGAAAATAGAGATAATATTTACACATGCATAAGACAATAGGTGAGCATGCTACTATCTTATATGCGGTCATTGATGTTACACATCACGTGGGACTATCTCAATGACATTTCGGCCCCGTCAGTCTAGGTTGCAAGCCTGACTGAGCGTTCCGAAATGCATCAGTGCCAAAGCACGATTAATCATTCCCCCTAGGTCGAGTCGATTCCGATGCCCCGGATATCGATTCGAGGAAAATATCAACTTGTGCACAAGCTGTCCATGACCATGCCAATGCGTGAACAGTTTATATATGCAACCAGTTTTGTATAGCGCGGACAGTATTGAACGACATTATCATTTCCTCCAACTCATGCAACGTTTCATTTTCCCCAAGCCGTACTCCGATTTAGCGTCCCATAGGCACCCAATTTGTCCGAGGCATCATAACCCACGATCGACGTTTCATAATATTTTGCAGCACGTAAAATAGTCTATCTTTTTACTAGAACCTTAAACTTTCTGGTTTATGTGATAGACTTGTATTTTCAGAGTGAATTTCTCTAAATCGATACGTTTTTCCGAGTTCTTGGACTTAGTGGATTGGCATGCAATTAACTTGGCATCGTTCGATTTGAATGAATTCGAAGCAAGGAATAAGTTTGCGGGACAGAGTAGAAAAGAAGGGGCCGAATCACCCACCGATTACTTTGCTTCGTGCCGACCGTCCAAGCGATACGCAACGTCAATCCTTAGTTACGCGAGCTCCTGCAATGGCACCAACACTTTGTTAGATTTCCTTCTTTCCCCCTTGCATCGAAATTTGTAATTGCATCCATAAAAACGACGCGAAAGCACTTCAATCAAGCCCAGCGGCAAAGCTCCAAGAAAACCATACAGCGGTCCGGTCCCATCGAAGGGACTCTTATAGAGAGCTCACTCGCCGAGATGCAGCCCGCTGTATCTAGGACTTATTCCAACAGAAGTCGTTCCATTAGTTGGATCGATTCTCGTAACTTCCGTCCAAATCGATTTGAATCGATGCCGCAAGGCGTTAACGTTTACCAAGCTTAGCGATCGATTCAGATGGCCATCTAAGTTCCCGGCCGATCTGACTCGGCGCAAGCATATTATAAAGTTCCATCGCCTATCGAAAGCGGGGCGCTACACAGCCTACGCCGCAGTATCGGCGGTAGAACGCTGTCTAGTACCCAATAAATATACACTACATCTAGAAGGTCCATGAACTACAAATGTACTCAATCACAATCCAACATCTAAAGAAGATAAGACAGAAAAGATAACTAAGGCACAAGAACAACTAGAAACTACTAGAAGGAATCATATGACAAGAAAATAAAGAAAGAAAAACAAGACGAACTAAGGATAACTACCAGGCAACTCACATAGAAGAATAGTGAGATCCACCTCAACTAGCAACATCATGAAGTCCAATAATGGCATAACGACTCCTAAAATATTATCAACGGTATCCTATCAGAAAAATGAGCAAGTACAAGCACTAACAGTAGTTCCATATGAATTGACAAATTCTATAAGAGACAGTATCATGAAATACAATACAAAGATATATGGTGACTTAGGAACCATTCAGAAGCTGAGTTACAACCCTTAAACCAAACAAGGACAGGGGTTGTAATCCTTCTCCTGAGCAGAACTTAGTCTCCAAACAAGGTACAACATAAAGGCATGTAGAACATGTGAGTAACTGAATATCATAGCATGGTAAAAAAGTACTGAATGTATAACAGAGCATGATACAAGATAAGATAAAGTAAATATAAAATGTGTCTTGAATTATTAGAGCGTTATGTGATCGGCTTGGGTTAAGTGACAGGACATGCTATCCACTTGGCCCGGCAATCCGCGGTGACCTCAACGAAAAGTCATGCCGGCCAACCTGGATAACGAGCACAAGGTATATGGGATCTCGCTACACCCTATGTGAGGGGAGAGTGGCACGAGCACAAGAATAGTGACAGGGTGCTTTGATCACATAACCCCTAATAATTCCCCATCCTCGAATAGTACAATGGATCTGGACATGACACGTCATGACACGGGATTCCCTAAGAGGATAGCTACTCCCTCTCAGGAATCGGTGTCTATACAAGTACAGGGAACAAGACAAGAAATGTACATATATACTAAGAAAATCTGGGAACAACATCTCATGTCATAATCCAACGTGTACTAATCCGTGAACTATCGTGACTGGAAATCGAGTAAGACACTACAACTGAATCGGATATAGCAGATATAAAGACAATGGAAACTATCAGTAAATGTACTCGCCTGCGGTCCTGAGCTATCAAATGGGATCGATGCTCAGAGTGATGCCATAGACCTAAAGATAAGATATATATAAGCTAATTAGAGTTCAACAGTGTTAGGCTTGATTCAATAGTATAAACTATATAATCTAGGTCAATCTCAGTCCAACTAAATCAAACTAGGTCACACTGAGTCACACTCGGTCAAACTAGGTCACAGAAAGTCAAACCAAGTCAAACTAGGTCGAACTAGGTCAAAGGTTGACTTACAATTGACTTTTGGTCAACTGGTCAACTCTGGTCAACTTCTAGACATTTCTAGGCCAAGTGTTGACTAATAGTTGACTTTTGGTTAAAGCAGTCAAACTTGGTCAACCGAGGTCAAAACTAGCCTAACCATACTATTCCTAAACATTACCAACCGAGATACCATATATCTTGGTCAAACAGGGTCAACACATTCAATTTAAGTGGTTGTGAAATCACCGAAATCGATGGATCAAAAATACAACAAAAGAAAAAAGATTATAATAATAGGGTAAAACCTACAGATGTTGTCGGATGGTGAAACAAATATCACCAATATGTCCAGAATGGTCAAATCAGCTAGGATAGCCTATCCATAAGTCCAATTTGGACACAGGGGCAAAAAGGTAATTTCGGGTCAAAACGGTATCCGTGTCGGACCCGCTTTGCACCGAAAAATATGGAAGAAAACTAGTCTACCAAACCTAACAAATTATATGTCCACGAATTTAGAATGATGATACGAACCCAACGGTATATCCAGAATTGGATTCCGTTGACCCGATCTCAAATTGGTCCGTTGACTAGGACATTGAAATTCTGATTTGCACGAAAAAGTGTGCCAGAGTCAATGTCCTCAAAACTCAGCAAATTATATGTCAATGAGTCCAGAATGACGATACGAACTCAACGGTATATCCGAAATTGGATTCCGATGGGCCGAACTCAAAATGACCCGTTGACCCGGATATCGGTATCCGACTTGTACCGAAATGCGTTTCGGAACCAATGTCCACTAAAATCTAGCAAATCATATGTCAACAAGTCCAGAATGATGATATGAACTCAACGGTATATCCGAAATTGGATTCCGATGAGCAGAACTCAAAAAGTCCTGTTGACCCGGACTGTGGGGCCCACTTTGTACCGAAATGCGTACCAGGGTCCATGTCCTCCAAATCTAACAAACTTTATATAAAAATGTGCCAGAACGATGCCACGATTCTATTGGTGGTGTCAGAAATTGAATCCAGAGTCCCGGGTTCAAAAATGAAATTTAACAACTTGGAATTTACGAATTCGGACGGCCAACTTTGGCGTCGAATTCAACCAATCAAACGTGCTCACAATGAAACGAAACTGGAGGGTAGGAAGAGGGTTATACCAGCTTCGCATAAGAACTATTAGCACGCCATACGGAGCAGTGACGGCGGAGTTACGAGGTGACGAAGTCGGCTCCACGAAACTGTCCAAAAACAGTTCAAATTAAAACGTTAACTTGGTGGCCGGTTTTGATGTATCAAACGACGAAATTAACGGATAAAATTTGAGAGGGATGAAGGTGTATATACCGAGATTGTGATGGAGCAAGGAGTTTGCCGATCCAACGGTAGGATCTCTCGAAAAACATGCACGAAGTTGCTGTCCCGAAACGAGATTTCTGGATTCAACCCGCGCGCGTCACGCCGGGATTTCGTGCAAAATGCACGGATAGCCCGTGTCGTGCATCGGGAAAGGAGGCACTGGATCGGGGGTGTTCTCCGGGGGTGCGCGAGGCTAGGGGGCTCGCCGACAGCGCATGGCCGACGATGGCGGCCGGTGGCGTGCGGCTGCCGGCAACGGCGTGCGGATGCCGCTGCCAGCATGCTACTGCTGCTGCCTGCTGTTGCTACAGCGGTTGCAGTCGCTTGCTGCACGTGGGAAGGGGGCACGGCGTAGGGCACGGGCGGCGCGGCTGCCCGGCGGTGGTGGCCGCGGTGGCGGGGGTGGTGGAGTTGAAGTGGTGGAGTGTGGAGATGGTGTTGAAGAAGAAGTGGATGATAGTGAGGGTGGTGGTTGTTTGATGATGCCATGAAGAAGAAGGAGTTGAGGAAGAAGAATAAAGAAGGAGAGGAGGGGTTTCGGCTGTTGGGAGAGAGGGAGTGGGCTGATGGTGATGGGTGTGTGTAGAGAGAGAATGATATATATATATATATATATATATATATATATATATATATATATATATATATATATATATATATATATGTGTGTGTGTGTGTGTGTGTGTGTGTGTGTGTGTGTGTGTGTGTGTGTGTATATAATATAGAAAGAAAGAGAGAAGATATTTGAGAGAGAAATATTAAGAGAGAGAGAGAGAGAGAGGTCGGTTAGAGATAGGGAGAAGGGGTGTGCTGTGATGGGGAGTGTGTATGTGTGTGTTTGTGTGTAGTATGATTAAAGGAGGAGAGAGAAGGAGATATATATATATATATATATATCTATATATATATATGTATATATATATTAGAAAGAGATATTTATAAAATAAAAGAGAAAGGAATATTTTAAAATAGAAATCATAAGGGGATAACATAAAATCTGGTTGGGCGTTGGATCCGGTTCGGTCAAGTTTGGACAAGCTTGGGGCCAAGATTTAATTAAAGTAATAATAATTTAAACCAATTAAAATCACGGATGGAATGGGAGCACAAGGGAGAGCCAATCGGTGGCACGCAAGTGGCATGTGCATAGTAGACTCAAAATAGGCCAGGGCCATATATTGGGTCGACTTGATTGGACCGATGTCGGGCCCGGAAATTAAGTTGAAAGTTAAGTCACGAATTACGGCAGACGATAATGGTCTAAATTGACCCAAAATTTGCGCGAAGCAAATGAAGCACAAGGGAACAAGTTTGAGTGGGACACGTTATATTAATGTGAAGATAATCTCGTCTACTACAAACTTCAAGAAGGAAGTTTCCAGAGACTGGCATCCCTGATGCTCTAGAAATCCAAGTCACGGTAAAGAATATTTAATGATCAAAATTAATTAAATAAAATAAATTATCGAGAATAAATTATTTAGAAAATTTGAAAATAAATTCCGAAAATTCAGGGGGCTTACAATTCCTGTCATGACTGGACCTATTGAAGTATTACTGTAACGTCCCAGAACCAGAATACTGGAGAGCGGGGGCATACATAGCCAGCTATGTATATTAAAATGGAATCCACCTCGCTATACAGTCACGACTGTCTAGATACATGAGGGTTTAACTACAAGCCATCAGTCTCTTATGGTCATGAACAAGCCTATTGTCTCAATCTCATGCAAGAAATAGCAGTACAAGATGTTAGAGCATCAAATATACAATAGTAAGAAGTCCCATACATTACATATTTGGATGATCATGAAGCTAGTCGTACAAAATATGAAGACTAGCAAGAGTTTTAGTCATACATGATCAACCCTAGGATTTGTCAATCATGTTAAAGCCCATAGGCAGACAGTAAGTAAAGTATAATACGAGCTAACACGTGCTCGCCGGCTAAACGCCTCAAAAGAATATTTTTACAATAAAGTGGGAGAACAAAAGGGAAACCCACTCGTTGTCTTGGTTACGCCTTGTGGTCACCATTTGGCTGGAAGGTATAGGGAGATCCTCTGGAGCTACTCCGGTATCTGGCCATACAAAACCAGCTGGGTCAGATCCCAGAAAGAGCAAGTACCATAAAGGAGGCTTCACTTAAGAACTAAAACCAACAATTAGCATAAAACATAATAACATATTAAAACTGGAGATATGGAAAATCATGAGGATATACGATGCGATAACCATGGGACTATTCAGATAGCCAGGTTACAACCCTTAAACCAAACAAGGACCAGGGTTGTAACCCTTCATCTGAACGGAACTTGATTTTCCACCATTTATCGATAAAATAAAGCACATGCAATCAGGTCAGGTTACAATCTTAAACCAAACAATGAGTTTATTCCAACAGCCACAAGCCCTGCAGACCATCCAGATTATCCAGGTCGAATATCCGTTCATGAAGGGTGCAACACATGACAGTGTGCTGGAAATGTGCCATATTCGTCGGCAGGCTACAAGTCCACTTGCGCGTCCAGATAACGGGATTGTCTGTAGCTGTGAAATCTCTTCATGACTACTGGGTTATTCTAGTTATTAGCCTTAGTCAATTTTATTAGGTACCCCTGACCGTGGTACTCAGGGGTCCCTGCCCTAGATATGATACGAGACAATATTGGTTCATTTGTACAAACACAATCGTCCACGGTGTCCAAGCCATTCATTCTTGCCATGTCATGCTAGTCATCGCAACAGCATTCAATAGTTCCCTTCAGGCTTGCTTGTTATGTCTTGTCATGTCATGCCAATTCACTTGTTATACCGTGCCATGTACAATTATCAGTCCAGTCATGTCAATCAATTCGTGATTATCATGTTCATGAAAAGTGCAAGGCCATAAAGACAGTCGGGTACGTAAAAGGAGGCTCAAGACTCTACGCTAGCGAACCTCTATGCTAGTGTCATGACCCGCACCCGGATATACGGATACGAATACGTGGGCCACGTCTAGCCTACGCCACAGTATCGACGGTAGAACGCTGTCTAGTACCCAAATAAATATACACTACATCCAGAAGGTCCATGAACTACAAATGTACTCAATCACAACCCAACATCTAAAGAAGATAAGACAGGAAAGATAACTAAGGCACAAGAACAATAGAAACTACTATAAGGAATCATAAGACAGGAAAATAAAGAAGGAAAAACAAGAAAAACTAAGGGTAACTACCAGGCAACTCACATTGAAAAATAGTGAGATCCACCTCAGCTAGCAACATCAGGAAGTCCAATAATGGCATAACAACTCCTAAAATATTGTCAACGTATCCAGTCAGGATGGGAACGAGTACATAAACTAACAACAGTTTCATAGTATTGACAAATATTGTAAGAGACAATCATAATGGAATTCAAGATGATATATCAAGACTGTAAGTAAAACAGGATATATAAACTGGAGATTATGTCAAGGTGAATCATGCAGGAAAAGTAAGCTGAACTGTAATATGTAACTGATGTAATAAATGTAAAATGTGTCTCGAATATTATAACATAATGTGATCGATAAGGGTCAAGATCAGGCTTCCAGCCGACCGGCTACAAGTACGTGGACTCGGCCCGGCCGGGATGGCAAGCTATGGAGCAAGTAGTAGCACAGGTCAGGCTATACCCATCGTGAGGTGAGGGTATAGCTATGATACAAGTAGTAACTCAAGATGGAAATTGATCACACTATCTATAAAATTCCTCATTCCCCGAATAGTATACAGATCCGGACATAGCACATCATGGCACGAGATTCCCTAAGAAGGTAGCTACTCCTTCTCAGGAATCAGTGTCAATACAAGTACAAGAATAAGATCGAGCAAGTACCAGTATCCCAAGAAAATCCAAGAATGACATCTCATGACAGGAATCCGGTATATACTAGTCCGTGTACCATCGTGACGAGAATCAAGTAAACACTATAACTGAATCGGATACAGAAAATATCAAGACAAGGAACTACTATCAGAGAATGTACTTGCTTGTGATGTGATGGATAAGTCGACTGAGTCCAAGAACAGTGCCTCGAGGACCTATAGATTGAATACTGTATCAATATAAGGGTTTGGAAGTAAAATCAAGTCATACTAAGTCAAACTAGGTCAAGGAAAGTCAAAGCAAGTCAAACTAGGTCAATCTAAGTCAATGGTTGACTTACAGTTGACTTTTGGTCAACTGGTCAACTTTGGTCAACTCTAGATCAAACTAGGCTAATGTTGACTAACAGTTGACCTTTGGATCAACTGGTCAACTCTGGTCAAGTTCTAGATATTTATAGGCCAAGTGTTGACTGATAGTTGACTTTTGGTCAAAGCAGTCAAACTTGGTCAACCGAGGTCAAAACTAGCCTAAGTACACTATCCCTAATATTTACCTACCAAGATACCATATATCTTGGTCAAACATGACCACTCTAATTTAAGAATTAAAATATCAAGTTGTACCTCGTTATACGTACATCGAAACCTACGACTCGCAAATCGAGATAAGATAATCAACAGTAAGGTTAATAATCTTATCACAGTGATCCACATGATCATCTTGCCAATTTCAGCGATGTGAGATCACTAGAATCAACTGATCTCAGTTTCGTTGTACTAATTTCGAAATACGAACTAATAAGAATTAATTATAATAAAAGGTAATACACAAAGAAATATCTACAAACATTGTCGGATGATAAAACAAACATCACCAACGTGTCCAGAATGGTCAAATCAGCTAGGATAGCCTATCCATAAGTCCAATTTGGACACAGGGGCAAAAAGATAATTTTGGATCAAAACGGTGTCCGTGTCGGACCTGCTTTGCACCGAAAAATGTACAAGAATACTAGTCCACTAAACCTAACAAATTATATGTCCACAAATCCAAAATGATGATACGAACTCAATGGTATATCCGAAATTAGATTCCGATGACCCGATCTCAGATTGGTCCGTTGACCCGGATATTGGGACCCGATTTGCACGAAAAAGCATGTCGGAGCCAATGTCCTTAAAACTCAGCAAATTATATGTCAACGAGTCTGGAATGACGATACGGACCCAACGTTATATCCGAAGTTGGATTCCGATGAGCCGGCGTCAAAAAGTCCCGTTGATCCGGACTGTGGGGCCCGCTTTGCACCGAAATACGTGCCAGGGCCAACGTCCTCCAAATCTAACAAACTTTATATGAAAACATGCCAGAACGATGTCACGAGTCTACTGGTGGTGTCAGAAATTGAATCCGGAGTCCCGGGTTCAAAAATAGAATTTTATAAGTTGAAAATTAGAAATTCGGACGACTAACTTTGACGTCGAATTCAACCAACCAAACGTGCTCACAATGAAACGAAACTGAAATGGCAGGAAGAGGGTTACACCAGCTATGCACAGGAACTAGTGGCACGCCAGACGGAGCTGCAACGGCGGAGTTACGAGCTGACGAAGTCGGCTCCATGAAACTGTCAAAAAATAACACAATTTAAAGTGTTAACTTGGTGGCCTGTTTTGATCTATCAAACGACGAAATTAGCAGATGAAATTTGAGAGGGATGAAGGGGTATATACCGAGATTGTGACGGAGCAAAGAGTTCGTCGATCCAATGGTCGGATTGTCCAAAAAAACATGTGTAAAGTTGCTACGACGGAACGCCATTTCCGAGTTCAAAAATCGCGCGTCACGACGGGATTTCGTGCAAAACGCACGAATAGCCCATGTCGTGCATCGGGGACGACAGAGGCGGCAAGGGGGGTTCGTCGGGGTTCGCGTGCGGCCAGGGGTCTCGCCGGCGGCGGCTGCTGGCCGCGACGGCGCCCGTGGCTGCTGCTGCAGCGTTGCGCCGCTGCTGCATGCTGCTACTGCTGCTGCATGCGCGCGCGGGGTGTACGGTGGCGGTCGTCGATGGGGGTACGACGTGCGACGACGGGGACCGTGGCGGCGGTGGAGGAGTCCCAGCGATGGTGGTGTTTATGGTGGTTGTGAGAGTGGTGGTGTGTGAGAGTTCTGTGAGAGAGAGTTGTGTGTGTGTGAGTATGTATATATAATATAAAGAGAAAGAGAGAGAAAGTTAAGATAGAGAGAGGGATGTCGGCTGGGGGATTGTCCTGATGGGAGAGGGGAGAGAGAGAGAGGGAGAGATATTTGAGAGGAGAGAGGGAGTGAAGTCGGTTGAGAGTGGGGGGGGGGTGTATGTGCTGGTGATGGGTGGGTTGTGTGTGTGTGTGTAGGTGTTATTAGGAGGAGAGAGAAAGAGAGTTATATATATATATATATATAATATAAAATAAATTATCGAAAATAATTTATTTAGAAAATTCAAAAATAAATCCTGAAAATTCAGGAGGCTTACATCCTACCCACCTTATAAAAATTTCGTCCTCGAAATTAAAGGTTGGTAGTGGGGTTAAAATATGATAGAATATTTAAGCAATATTTTAGGCACGATCCTAGAATGACAAGTTTTGCACGATCAAGAAAATTAATTCAAAATTGTTCAGGCACGATGATAGATTTTGGCACGATAGAATCATGATACGAAAAAAAATCATATGTGCATGATTCAGAAATAAGTCAAGTCATTAGGACACGATTTTAGAGACGATTAGAAGAATCGAAGATATACATGAAGTTCAAGTACGGGGTGATCTGTAGGACTTAGGTTGATGGAAATCAACCCGAAAGTCGCACAGGCCCGATCAAGTTGAAAAGCTAACCATGATCAAAAACAAGATTTGGCATGGTTGAGATGAAATTTTAGACAACAAAAATCGAAGTCAAGGTCTTATAGGCCCGATCAAAGATTAAGGAGTATGATTAATAAAATCATGAAATACGATCCAAGTTCGAACGTGGTTAAAATTGAAAATAGTCTAAGTTCACTTGGCACGATAGAGGTATGATAACGAAATCAAAACTTGAGCTTCGTCCGATTACAATCAAGTCAAAAATTTGATTAACAGGATTTCAGCTCGATGAAATTAGATTTAGGGTTATACATAGGCACGATCAAGATGAAAATAACGTGATTGGGCATTGTTAGAAAAAATCAAATTTTTAGCACAAACATTGATCAAGAATTAACCATCTGGTCATGAGTGAAATCAAGACTCAGACGCGTTAAAAAAATTTGTGATGATTAACCACTTAGGAACGATTTAGAATAGAACGAGGAAAATCGAAAATCTAGTCATGATCAGGAACGAAACCTAAGCACGAGTGACTAGAGAATCAAAATTCAAGTACGAAGGAGATCTATTAAGACACGGTCGATTAGGGTTCAAGATTTTCGGATTAAGATTATCAAGATCATGAAAATCAAGGTCGAATAGTCATGATCCAAAACAAGGCCAAGAGAAGGAAATGGAGAAATTTTTTTGAGTATAGCACGATTGAGAGTTAGATTTGATAGAAACCAAATTATAGGTCACATAAGCACGATCAAGGTCCAAGTTCAGTTGTGAATGCCGATAAAATCATGAATTCGAAATCAAGGTCTTAAAAGCACAATTTAGGAAGGAACCCAAGTCAATTAGGCACGGTAGAAAGTCAAACATGTTTAATTCTAACACGACTAATTTCATAGTCACACTAGTTAGTCGTGATTGAAAGTCAAAAATTTTAGGCACGAGTTTGAGGCAAGATAAAATGTATAATTATGATCGTTAAAATTACGATCAAATGATTCAAGTCGGCTTAGTCACGCCAGATCATCTGGGTACGACTAAGCACAAGGAATTTGGATGTAATCAGGAAATAAAATCAAGGTCGAAAGAGTTTAGACACGAGTGTCCAAAATCCAAACATGATCAAAATCGGAAGTTAATGTATGAGGGTTAATAGCATTGAAATCCAACCACGATAAAGAAATTTGTCTCAACACGATCTAAGTTGATCAACTTTCGAGTAAATCAGAATTTAGGCAAGATGGAGAATAAGATCAACGAAGGCTGGGCACGAGCATCCAAGGATGAAAATCCAAGTCACAAAGGAATTTGAAGTCATCTAGAGTCTAGTCAGCAACCAAGACTCTTTGGCACGGATAACAAGACGACCAAATCGACTGGTCAAAATCAAAGAAGATCAAATCTTACGATATTGAATTTCTTCTGTTATGGAAGAAAACCCAAATATAGGATTGTAGAAGGAAGTTGGGGTAATCATCTCGCTCTACTTTGACTACTAACAAGATCCGACGTCTACTCCGAAACAGATGCTTATGATACTTCCTCGACTTTTTCCAAGATAAAAAGATACAAGGGCTCAAAAAGATTTCAAAATATAGATGACAGAAGTAGATACGAGATAGTTGATTGGTGTAATCAAGACATAGCTAAACAAGGCAAAGGAAACGACGGTAAGATGAGAAAATTATCATGCGATGGGAGAGAAAATAATGATA
This sequence comes from Iris pallida, assembly GCA_029216955.1. Lineage (NCBI taxonomy): Eukaryota > Viridiplantae > Streptophyta > Magnoliopsida > Asparagales > Iridaceae > Iris > Iris pallida. The sequence continues at coordinate 678,059 of JANAVB010006597.1, read as the reverse complement.
AATAAGAAATAATGGTAGGAATTACCTTGCTCAATTGGTAAAAGAAGTGAATCAACTTAAGATATGACCTGATAACCATACATGTCTATCCAAAATCATGTTGCCAGAATTTACGCCACGCCAGTAAATATAGCTACAATAAACGATAGAGTCCATAACTAAAGTATACACCCTATAATCATGTCATCTAGATTCCTTACCGCGCCAACCGGTATGGCTGCAAGAGAATCTAAATTCTATAACTAGGATAGTATATCCAAAATCAGGCTCCATGTCCCTGTCATGTGTCACGACCCGCACCCTAGAGTAAGGGCACGAAAAGTGGGTACGTCCAGCCTACGCCGCAGTGTCGGCGGTAGAACGCTTTCCTAGGTCACAATATCTAACAATATAATGCTAAGCAGTTTATACTCCCCGAGTGGGGGTGACATAGCAGAATGTAAACTCAATCACATCTAAGATAGAGCATAATGGAAGATAGATAAAACATGAAATCCAAAAGAGATACAACAGATAGAAGTCTAAGTGTCTAAGATACACAAACCCAGAAATACGTCTCAAAGCTCAAATACAGTAATCCATAAAGTAAATACAACTCCAGACAACTGAAAATAGCTAACTAAACAACCTCTAATGTGTCTCCTCTAGGCTAGCAGGCAACCTCCAAGCTATCTGTAAAATTTATCAACAGGCCCAGTCAGGACAGGAGCGAGCACAGTACATCTCAACAAATCATAGCAGGTTAGAAAATATAATCATACAGTAAAGTAAGATACAGGATCTGAAGGAAATACAGTATGTAAACAGAGAGAGAGAGAACTGTAATAGAAATATCTACTATAAGTAGAGACCTAACAGTGGCTAGTGAGTCAGAGTACAATATAAACATGTGAATGGCATAGGAGATTCTGGAAACTATACTATGGAGTGATTCTGGAAACTGCACTACTTGGATATTATTCACATGTCTACTTCTACTCCTCCGTACCCCCAATCAATACACAAGGATCCAACCAGGTTATGTTATGATTCCATGCAAAGGCCCATAAGGGGTGATACATGGATAGCCCATAAATGGGTGATTCTGGAAATGCCCATAAATGGGATGATTCTGGGAATACCCATAAATAGATGATTTTGAGAAGACTCTGTGATCATGAGAGTACATGTCATAAGTGATCGAAGAATCGTGAAGCATAGTGATACACCATGTAAGTGAAACGTACGGAACATGTAGTATACGATGCTCCATGAGGGGATAACATCTCAAGAATGGATCCATATAGTACTAATCCGTGTTACCAACGTGACAGCATCAAGTAAAGTAATCTAAAGCAGGAAAATAATTCTAACAGGATATGAAATGATCAAAGAATGTACTCGCCTGATAACTGAATATCCGAAGAGGGTGTACTGCCTGAGGAGAGGTGTCTGTCTTCTAATCAGAGCAACACAAGTTATAACATGTCTAAAATAAGGAAATAGACTGCTACAATGTATCTACATGCTGTCTAGGTCAAACTAGACTAAAGTCAATACTTGGTCAACTCTAGTCAACTAGACTAGTCAAACTAGGTCAACTAGGTCAAACCTAAACCAAACAAGTCTATACTAGTCTAACTAGTCTATTCTAAGCCTAATCAAGACTAAACAAGTCTAACTAAACTCTCACTAGGCAAACAGACACACCATAGGATAAGAGACCTAGGCTATAGGCTATATCATGCCTAAGCCAAACCACAAACACATATACACATAACAATATATATATCTAATATATTGTAGTACACTCATAACATATAGGCTACCTATATGTACATCCCATATATATATATATATATATATATATATATATATATATATATATATATATATATATGCATCACTATTCATATATTCATATACATAGATATATATAGGAAAGCTATATATATAGGCACATACATATATATAGAGAGAGAGAAAGAGAGGTAAAAGAGTAAGTGAGTATGTGTGTGTTTGGCATGTGTGTGAAATGATATGTGTTAATGTTCTAAAATTTAGTAATAGGTAGATGTATGTGACATGGGATACATGATGTCAAAGGGTGTATGAATGTATGTGTGTAAAAGGTTATAGGTTAACTCAGTTTATAGAAATATATACATACATACTTACCTTGTATACATGCATACATACATATAATGTATATTACATTTACATGATACATACATGTATACTTGTATTATATTATACTTATATTCATGCATATTAGATACTTGTATTTATATTAACATATTGCAAACATTCATTTCATTCATGCATCTATGCACTACCTACATGTTTTATACATATGCATACATTGTATATTCATATCATTTCATACATTAACATAGAGACATACAAACATGCACACATCATATATTTTATACCTTGCATTACCTTACATATCATGTTATATATTATCATTCATTCCTTTCATATATTACATTATCTTTAAGTTGAATACATCATATATGGATACAATACATTATCGTGCATGCTTGCATTCATATATTACATTCTATATTACCTATATACATGTATTTCCTCCATTCATTCATGCTTGCATCATATACTCTACATTACCATACATGTTATCATTATATATTGCATTATAATATTTATACATTATGCATTCATATCTATCATTACATATATATCTTCATGCATACATTGTATATCATTCTTTCATTCATGCATTGCTTATACGCATTATATTAATTGCATTCCTACATGCTTGCATTCAACCATATATATACATTAATGTAAAGAGAATATATATCATATATATATATATATATAATTTTATTCATCTAACATATCATGCATTACATACTCTATATTTATTTAATATCCATACTACATAGGCTCATAGGTTACACAAAATGCATATATCGTATAGTCACTCTTCTACTTAAAACCAATAATGTACCAATTGGGCATTCACTAAATTGTAGGATTAAAGTATGTCGTAGCTCTTTGTGTTAGCTTTCCGAAACTTTAAACGGATCGCATTTTCGTGTCCGGAAGCTCCCGGAATCGCGAAAATACCGAAACACGTTCGTCTTTCGTACAGCTGACACTCAAATAATTCTACAGAAAGTTACAGAAAGAATTTGGCTTATTAAAATATATATTTGGAAAGCTAACTTCGATACGGTTCTTTTAATAAAACGAAAGATAAATCAGAATTCTAAGCTAAAAGTTATGACATTTCTAAGTTGCTTTGGTTAATAAAAACGTGGATGAAAATTATGACGGATTTGACAAAAGAACACATATAGGCCAAGATACTTAGATACAAACATAGGTATCCAAATGAAACTCATTCTAACCATCCTAACTAAGATCAATCCACTCTCTAACAATTATAAAACTGAATTTAAATATCTATTTAAACTATTATCATACATACATACACATGGGGTGTCCTAATTTGGGATCTATCAAGTAGGACACAAGATACATATCTAAAATCCTCAAGAGAGCTCCAAATGGCCTCAAATTTGAATCTAAATGGGACACATGCATGAGGATGGATCCTACGGATTCAAAACTAATTTATATGCAAAGAAAATCGATTTAGAGGATGGGTTTTACCTATTGGGAGTGGAATCCCAATAAAATCCTTTAGGACACGGCTCCGATACGAAGATCCCTCAAAGTGGACAGTCCTCCTTGCACTCCTCTTCCAATCCTTGGTAGCACCCTTCCCTTGGAGAATTGGAATGATTGAGGGAAGGTTTGGTGAAGGAATGATTTGATTTGGAGATCAAATCAATGGGAAGGCTCTCCAAAATTGGGGAAGAACAAAAGGAAAATAAAAGAGGTAAGATTGTAATGAATAAAATGAAACATTCTCTCCTAAAGGTGGCTGCCATAAAGAGTCCATTAGGGCTAATGAGAAATGTCCTAATTGCCTCTCTCTAGTCTCATATAGTTAAGTCTAGACTAGGTTCAAGTTTGGGGTCAAAATGATATAGTTTTGAGCTCTAACTTAACCATTCTAACATGATAAAATTTAGTTTAATTAACTGACTTAATGTTGGGTCTTGTGAGTCATGCTTAACTTAATATTGGGTCCCATCTAGAGTTCAAGCTACCCGGGTCACAATACAAGTCGGAACGAGACGAAACTCAAACCCGACTAAACAAATCCAATAAAAACAATATTAAAAATATAAAAATTTCCCAAAATATTAAAATATAAAAAATGACCAAAATCATAATACATCAATTTAAATATTATTAAAATAATCTAAAATTCACCAATTAATCAAAATCCTAAATAATTCAAAAGTCACAAAATGACCAAAATATCCTTAGACCTAAAAAGTTGTAAATAGTCATTCTAATCACATGGTTAGGTCCCCATGGTTAGTCTCTAAGCTTAGCAAAACTAGAAATTAACTAGTTAACCATTAAAATCACAATTCAATATTTTAAATAATTTTAAATTGATTAAAAAAATTACCAAAAATCACAACATGAGTTAAATCTTATTATCGATTAATCAAAATTATAAAAGTTCAAAATTACCCATATTTTAGAAAAGTGGGTGTTACAAGTCTACCCTCCTTAGAAAAATTTTGTCCTCAAAATTAAGATGGTCGTACTTTTTCTAGAGTCTCGTCCCCAACAATCATGGTCTCAGAACCTACCTAAATCATACGATTAAAAAGGATGGCATACAGGGTCATATCATATGGTGGTAGTGAGAGTCTCATCTAGGTATACTAGTCATGCTAACCAAAAAGGGTCATAGGGTATCAATCGGGGGTGTTAAACTGGAAAAGATACAGAAATAACAAATCATTAAAACTGTAAGACAGTCTACCATCCTATTTAAAAACTGGTACTTATCAGAAAATAAAATAAGATAACTACCAATTATCTATAAAGGGGTACTATTCAAAGAAAAAATCAAAATCAAAAGTTAAAGAATGAAAGTCAATTGCATTGAAATCCAATCACAATATATATATATATATATATATATATATATATATATATATATATATATATATATAGAGCGTTAGAGAGGGAAAATCTAGCATTATGTAAAGGTTATGTGGTTTGTGTGTGTATGGGTGTATGTGGACATGTTCATAGGGTTAGATAGTAAACGTGTGTGTGTGTGTGTGAAATATACATGAAAGTGTATAAAAGGATTTGGGTTTCAAAACAATAGCTATCAAGTTACACTACTCATGGCATATTGGTTAAACAATCTACAATGCACAACCTATTTACTCATAACATGCATGGCTAACCATATATATACATATATCAATATGTATAGAGAGGTAGAGATTTAGTTATGTATCTATATACATTATAACATGTATGCATAACTATATATATATATATATATATATATATATATATATATATATGAACATAACATAGAGATGAAGGGTTAGGTTTACATGTTAGTTGTGAACATTAGTGTACATTAGTGTAGAGTGTTAAGAGTACAGGGGTTATAACTTAAAACGAAGGATTCAATCATTCAGTTCAGTTTAACATTACATATTAAATCTGAAATTGAACTAAACATTTAAAAATCAATGTGATAAATGTTAACATGTATTCAGTTTTAGGATTTTGGAGAAATTCGAACATCAACCCAACCTAATGTTTATCACAACCTAACATGTAAAAATATGAAATCTAATATTATATCCCTACATACAACAATGTATATACCTCAAAATATTACATTTAAAAACAACAATTTGATCTAATATTTAAAATCCAATATTAAGGGTTAATATGCACACAGTCTCAGATTTGACAAGTTCAAACACAAAACTCAACCAATTTCTTTAAGAATTGAAACCTTGTGTATAAGATACATGTGCAGTGATATAAACAAAACTAATAACATGAAATTTATATTTAAATTATGAATTTTAAACTGGAAAAGCAGAGAACCAGTCTCTGATACTGTACTGTATCAGAATATTGGAGTTTTGAGAATTTAAACATCCACAACATATTAATATGCATTTAGATGGGTTGATAATCAAAGTGTAGCATACATACGTTTCAGACAAAGTGTCTGTGTCCTCTATATATATTCTTATATTCCAATATAAAAATCAAATTCTATATCAAGACCAACATTTAGATTTTCTACCAAGATTGCAAAGCAGGTGATTGATGTAATCAAGACAGTTTTATTATTATTATTATTATTTAATACAAGAATAATAGCAAGAAGGAAATAACGATGAAATCTGTTCTACTTATTTGTTTAAAAGAAGAACCATTTTGAAACCCAGAGCTAAAATATCAAATCCAAGATAAGGTCTAGAAAAATTATCGATTCATTGTATTAAGAAGAAATTCATAGTAAGAAGTTACACACAGGTTTATAAAAACAGTTAAAGCTACCCTAAGTTAAATAATAAGAACAAAACAAAACAAACAAATAGCAATTCCTTTTTTTTTTGAAGGGCTGAAACAAAAGTAGAGAAAACATGTTCAAAAATATTTAAGGTACAATCTGATAATCATATACGTCTATCCAAAATCATGGTACTCTAAATCCTCGTCATACTAGTAAACAAGGCTACGATAATCACAGAGTCCTCGACTTAGGCACATACCTCTAGAATCATGATATTTAACATTTTTGCGATGCCGCTAGCTTGGCAGCAAAAACCTTAAATTTTCACACCCGAGAAATATATCCAAAATCAGACTATATCTCCTCACCATGCTGGCTAATGTGACTATAGAAGACTAGATTCCAAAACTTAGATGACCTAGCCCATATAATTTTATCTTGACAAAAATTAAATTAACAATGAATACCCAAAAATCAAATTTATCAACGAACATCAAGATTCAAAAATGAACAAAAATCCTTCAAATCATATAAATACAAACTCGGATGCTACAGCTAGCATCAAGATTCAAAATTCAACAATCATTCATCAAAATCAATAAATATAAACTCAAATTCAACAATAATCCATCAAAATCAAATTCAACAGCAAAAAGTAAAGATAAATCAAATCAAGGAAAAAAAAGAGAGTTTTCAAATCGAAATTAAAATAAGATTCTCAAGGGTCGTCCCAGGAATCTCTCAAGGGATCCTAATTGTGATTGAGTACCTTCAAAATATATCCTAATCCTACTGCAGGCTGTAGTGGTACACTAGTTCGAATACCACTACACAAACTCGACCTGTATGGGCCACCACTAAAAATGTGTCACGACCCGTACCCTAGAGTAAGGACACGAGAAGTGGGTACGTCCAGCCTACGCCGCAGTGTCGGCGGTAGAACGCTGTCCTTGGTCACAATATCTAACAAGCAGTTTATACTCCCCGAGTGGGGGTGACATAGCAGAATGTAAACTCAATCACATCTAAGGTAGAGCATAATGGAAGATAGATAAAATATGAAATCCAAAAGAGATACAGTAGATAGAGGTCTAAGTGTCTAAGATACACAAACCCAGAAATACGTCTCAAAGCTCAAATACAGTGATCCATAAAGTAAATACAACTCCAGACAACTGAAAATAGCTAACTAAACAACCTCTGATGTGTCTCCTCTAGGCTAGCAGTCAACCTCCAAGCTATCTGTAAAATTTATCAACAGGTCCAGTCAGGAAAGGAGCGAGCACAGAACATCTCAACAAATCATAGCAGGTTAGAAAATATAATCATACAGTAAAGTAAGATACAGGATCTGAAGGAAATACAGTATGTAAACAGAAAGAGAGAGAGAACTGTAATAGAAATATCTACTATAAGTAGAGAACTAATAGTGGCTAGTGAGTCATAGTACAATATAAACATGTGAATGACATAGGAGATTCTGGAAACTATACTATGGAGTAATTCTGGAAACTGCACTACTTGGATATTATTCACATGTCTACTTCTACTCTCCCGTACCCCCAATCAATACACAAGGATCCAACCAGGTTATGTTATGATTCCATGCAAAGGCCCACAAGGGATGATACATGGATAGCCCATAAATGGGTGATTCTGGGAATGCCCATAAATAGGATGATTCTGGAAATGCCCATAAATAGGTGATTCTGGGAAGACTCTGTGATCATGAGAGTACATGTCACAAGTGATCGAAGAATCGTGAAGCATAGTGATACACCATGTAAGTGAAACGCACAGAACATGAAGTATACGATGCTCCCTGAGGGGATAACATCTCAAGAATGGATCCATATAGTCCTAAAATATTCTATGACTCAACCTTAATCCTAGGACAGGCTCGCAGTAGTACAGAAAAGCTCAAGTACTACCACGACTTCGCATTAATTACAAAGACTGACCTGCATGGGCTACCACTAAAAATGTGTCACGACCTGCTCCCGGATATACGGATACGAATACGTGGGCCACGCCCAGCCTATGCCGTAGTATCGGCGGTAGAACGCTGTCTAGTACCTAAATAAATATACACTACATCCAGAAGGTCCATGAACTACAAATGTACTCAATCACAACCCAACATCTAAAGAAGATAAGACAGGAAAGATAACTAAGGCACAAGAACAATAGAAACTACTATAAGGAATCATAAGACAGGAAAATAAAGAAGGAAAAATAAGACAAACTAAGGGTAACTACCAGGCAACTCACATAGAAAAATAGTGAGATGTACCTCAGCTAGCAACATCAGGAAGTCCAATAATGGCATAACAACTCCTAAAATATTGTCAACGTATCCAGTCAGAATGGAAACGAGTACATAAACTAACAACAATTTCATAGTATTGACAAATGCTGTAAGAGACAATCATAATGGAATAAAAGATGATATATCAAGACTGTAAGTAAAACAGGATATATAAACTGGAGATCATGTCAAGGTGAATCATGCAGTAAAAGTAAGCTGAACTGTAATATGTAACTGATGTAATAAATATAAAATGTGCCTCGAATATTATAATATAATATGATCGGTAAGGGTCAAGATCAGGCTTCCAGCCGACCGGCTACAAGTACGTGGACTCGACCCGGCTGGGATGGCAAGCTATGGAGCAAGTAGTAGCACAGGTCCGGCTATACCCATCGTGAGGTGAGGGTATAGCTATGATACAAGTAGTAACTCAAGATGGGCATTAATCACACTATCTATAAAATTTCCTATTTCTCGAATAGTATATAGATCCGGACATAGCACGTTATGGCATAAGATTCCCTAAGAAGGTAGCTACTCCTTCTCAGGAATCGGTGTCAATACAAGTATAAGAACAAGATCAAGCAAGTACCAGTATTCCAAGAAAATCCAAGAATGATATCTCATGACAGGAATCCGGTATATACTAGTCCATGTACCATCGTAACGAGAATCAAGTAAATACTATAACTGAATCAGATACAGAAACTATCAAAACAAGGAACTACTATCAGAGAATGTACTCGCCTGTGATGTGATGGATAAGTCGACTAAGTCCAAGAACAGTGCCTCGAGGACCTATAAATGGAATACTGTATTAATATAAGGGTTTGGAAGTAAAATCAAGTCATACTAAGTCAAACTAGGTCAAGGAAAGTCAAAGCAAGTCAAACTAGGTCAATCTAAGTCAAGGGTTGACTTATAGTTGACTTTTGGTCAACTGGTCAACTCTAGTCAACTCTGGTCAACTCTAGGTCAAACTAGGCTATGTTGACTAACAGTTGACCTTTGGATCAACTGGTCAACTCTGGTCAAGTTCTAGATATTTCTAGGCCAAGTGTTGACTGATAGTTGACTTTTGGTCAAAGCAGTCAAACTTGGTCAACCGAGGTCAAAACTAGCCTAAGCACACTATCTCTAATATTTACCTACCAAGATACCATATATCTAGGTCAAACAGGATCACTCTAATTTAAGAATTAAAAAATCAAGTTGCACCTCGTTATACGTATATCAAAACCTACGACACGCAAATCGAGATAAGATAATCAACAGTAAGGTTAATAATCTTATCACAGTTATCCACATGATCATCTTGCCAATTTCAGCAATGTGAGATAACTGGAATCGACTGATCTCAGTTTCGTTGTACTAATTCCGAAATACGAACTAAATAAAAATTAATTATAATAAAAGGTAATACACAGAGAAATATCTACAAATATTGTCGGATGATAAAACAAACATCACCAACGTGTCAAGAATGGTCAAATCAGTTAGATAGCCTATCCATAAGTCCAATTTGGACACAGGGGCAAAAAGGTAATTTTGGGTCAAAACGGTATCCGTATCGGACCTGCTTTGCACCGAAAAACGTGCAAGAATACTAGTCCACTAAACCTAACAAATTATATGTCTACAAATCCAGAATGATGATACGAACTCAACGGTATATCCAAAATTGGATTTCGATGACCCGATCGCAGATTGGTCCGTTGACCCGGATATTGAAAACCAATTTGTACGGAAAAGCGTATCGGAGCCAATGTCCTCAAAACTCAGCAAATTATATGTCAACGAGTTCGGAATGATGATATGAACCCAACGGTATATCCGAAGTTGGATTCCGATGAGCCGGCATCAAAAAATCCCGCTGACCCGGACTGTGGGGCCCGCTTTGTACCGAAATACGTGCCAGGGCCCACGTCCTCCAAATCTAACAAACTTTATATGAAAACGTGCTAGAACGACGCCACGAGTCTACTGGTGGTGTCAGAAATTGAATCTGGAGTCCCGGGTTCAAAAATAGAATTTTACAAGTTAGAAATTAGGAATTCGGACGGCCAATTTTGGCGTCGAATTCAACCAACCAAACGTGCTCACAATGAAACGAAACTGAAATGAAAGGAAGAGGGTTATACCAGCTATGCACAAGAACTGGTGGCACACTAGACGGAGCTGCGATGGCGGAGTTACGAGCTGACGAAGTCGGCTCCACAAAACTGTCCAAGAATAACATAATTTAAAGTGTCAACTTGGTGGCCGGTTTTGATCTATCAAACGACGAAATTAACGGATGAAATTTGAGAGAGATAAAGAGGTATATACCGAGATTGTGACGGAGCAAAGAATTCGTCGATCCATTGGTCGGATTGTCCAGAAAATATGTGCAAAGTTGCTACGACAGAACGCCATTTTCGATTTCAAAACTCGCACGTCACGACGGGATTTCGTGCAAAACGCACGAATAGCCCATGTCGTACGTCGGGGACGACGGAGGCGGCAAGGGGGTTCGCGCACGGCCAGGGGGCTCGCCGGCGGAGGCTGCTGGTTGTAAGCCCCCTGAATTTCCCGAATTATTTTTCGAATTTTCTAATGAATTATTTTCAATAATTCATTTCTATATAATTAATTTCGATTTGATTAATTTTGATTTAATGCTCTTTACCGTGACTTGGATTTCTAGAGCATCAGGGATGCCAGTCTCTGGAAACTTCCTTCTTGGAGTTTGTAGTAGACGAGATTATCTTCATGTTGATATATCGTGTCCCACTCGAACTTGTTCCCTTGTGCTCCATTTGATTCGCACAACTTCGGGTCAATTTAGACCAATTTATCGTCTACCGTAATTCGTGATTTAATTTCCAATTTAATTTTCGGGCCCGACATCGGTCCAATCCAATAACCCAATATATGGCCCTGGCCTGTTTTGAGCCTACTGTGCACGTGCCACTTACGCGCCATCGAATTGATTTTTCTTGTGCTCCAATTTCGTTCATGATTTTAAATAGTTTAAAATTATTATTTTAATTAAATTTTGGCTTCGACTTTGTCCAAACTTGGTCCAATGTCCGACCCAGTTTGGCGTGGACCCTGTCATGACTGGCCATACATCCCACTGATATTTTCTATTTTTCTCCTACTCAAAAATATCTCTTTTTATGTATAAATATCTAATCCTCTCATTGTATATATATATACACATATAATATATACATACACATATATATATATAACTCTCTTTTTGTCTCTCTTCCTAAAATAACTACACACCACCTCACCCCCTCCCCCTTACCTGGCCGAACCCCCTCTCTCTCTCTTTAATATCTCTCTTCCTCTCACTCTCTTTATTCTCACCCTTCTCTCTTTATATATATATGTTATATATATACACACACATATCTCTCTTACTCTCACCCTCTACTTACACTCACCCCCCATCACACACACTCCCCTCTCCCATCAGCCGACTTCACCCCCTCCCTCTCTTTCATATCAAAAACACTCTCTCTCTCTCTATTCAAAACACACAATCTCACTCTTTATATATATATATATATATTATATATATACACATACATCTCTCTCTCTCACCCTCTCTCATTTTCTTCTCAGCCACCCCCTCCCATTTTGGCCGACCACCAGCCCATGGCCGGCCAACCACCACGCCATGCCCGAGCTCCTCCCTCTCCTCCTCCCTTCCTCATCACCATCATCATCCTCACTCCACCACAATAAACCATTTCTATCATCACCACCATCACCATTATCACTATTATCAACTCCACCACCATTTCCATTCATCTCCACCACCACTGCACCACCGCGGCCCCCTCCCCCGCCGGAGACCGCAGCCACCGCCGCGCGCTCATGCGGCGCAACAGCACGCAGCGCAGCAGCAGCTGCTGCAGTGCACACGCGCGCACGGACGCGCGCCGCCGCCGCCGCCGCCGCGCGCCGCCGTGGACGGCCACCGCGCGGCCCCCGAGGCCCCCGAGGCCGGGCGCACCCCTGGGCGAGCTCCCCATGGCCGCCGCTGTCCTCCCCGACGTGTTAAATAGTCGATTCGTGCGTTTGGCACGGGTTCCCGTCGGCGCGCGCTCGGAAACGAAGTCAGAATTTGCGTTTCGGAGCAGCAACTTCGCATTGATTTTCTGGACAATCCGACCGTTGGATCGGCGATTTCTTTGCTCCGTCTCAATCTCGGTATATACCCCTTCATCCCTCTCAAATTTGAACCGTTAATTTCGTCGTTTGATACATCAAAACCGGCCACCAAGTTGACATTTTAATTTGTACTGTTTTTGGACAGTTTTGCGACGCCAACTTCGCGGGTTCGTATCTTCGTCGTCGCAGCTCCGTTTTGTGCGCTACCAGTTCCGGTGCACAGCTGGTATAACCCTCTTCCTGCCCCCTTTAGGTTTCATTTCAGTTTGAGCTTGTTAAGTCGGTCGAATTCGACGCCAAAGTTGGCCGTTCGAATTCTTAGTGTTGCACTTGTTTAATTCCATTTTTGAACCCGGGACTCCGGATTCAATTTCTGACACCACCAGTAGACTCGTGGCGTCGTTATGGCATGTTTTCATATAAAGTTTGCTTGATTTGGAGAACGTGGGTCCTGACACGTTTTTCGGTGCAAAGTGTGTCCAACGGTGGACATCATTTTTGGTCCGAAATTACCGTTTTGCCCCTGTGTCCAAATTAGACTTTTGGACAGGCTATCCTAGCTGATTTGACCATTCTGGACACGTTGGTGATATTTATTTTATCATCCGACAACATCTGTAGGTTTTTATCCTATTATTATAATCCTTCTCCTTTTGTGGTATTTTGAGTTCCATCGATTCCGGTGATTTCACAATCACTGAAATTGATGTGTTGACCCCGTAGATGTTTATGGAGACTAGCCTTGACCCTGTTTGACCATAGTTGACTGCTTGACTGAGCGTCGAAGTAGAGTCAACATTTGACCTAGTTTAACCTAGAGTTGACCATAGTTGACCAGTTGACTAAATGTCAACTGTAAGTCAACCATTGACCCAGTTTAACCTAGTTTGACTTGGTTTGACTTATTGTGGCCTAGTTTGACTTAGTGGACTGAGTCTGACCTAGATTACGTAGCTTATACTATAGAATCAAGCCTAACACTGTTGAACCCTAATTAGCTTATATATATCTTATCTCTAGGTCTGTGGCATCACTCTGAGCACCGACCCCATTTAACAGCTCAGGACCGCAGGCGAGTACATTCTCTGATCTTTTCATGCTTGTTAGGACTTATATTCTTGCTTTAGATTACTTTACATGATGCTGTCACGTCATTATCACGGATTGGTACTATATGGATCTTGTTATGCGATGTTATCTCCCTCGGGGTGCATCAGATACAGTTGTCATGTGCTTTTTACGAACATCTTGTATTTCATGTACACCGCTTTCATGTATACTCTTGTGCAATCTTGTACTCTCATGATCACGTGAGCAAACATGATAAAAATCTCTTGTACAAAGTAACGTAACTTGACTGGATCCTTGTGTATTGATTGGGGAGGGTGAGTAGGAAATGGTTATGTGATCAAATCCCATCTTGTACAAACTCTTGTGAAATCTTGTGAAATCTTGTATATGTCCTAAGCCCGTTTATATAACCATATCATGCTCTAAATCACAGGTTACCTACAGTTCTTACTTATCATATATAGATATTTCCAGTTATCAAATCTCTCTCATTTTTACATATATTCTTTACAGTCCATGTATCTTACTCTATGCATGCTTTACATTTCCCAACATGATATGAACTGCGTGAGATGTATTGTACTCGTTCCGCTCCTGACTGGATATGTTATGAAAATATTACAGATGTTGATGCTAGCTGAGGTGGTTCCCACTATTCTTCTCTATGAGTTGCCTGGTAGATATCTTTAGTTAGTCATGTTGTTCCTTCTTTATTTTCCTGTCTTATGATCATTATAGATTCTAGTTGTTCTAGTGATATTGCTATTAATTCTTGTCTTATCTTTCTTAGTTTTCGTGATGTGACATGAGTACATTTCTAGTTATGGATTCTTAGATGTTGTAGTTAGTATAGTATACTTGACAGCGTTCTACCGCCGATACTGCGGCGTAGGCTGGGCGTGGCCCACGTATCCGTATCCGTATATCCGGGTGCGGGTCGTGACACGTTTTTAGTGGTGGCCCATGCAGGTCAGTCTTTGCAATTAATGCGAAGTCGTGGTAGTACTTGAGTTTTTCTGTACTACTGCGAGCCTGCCCTAGGATTAAGGTTGAGTCATGGAATATTTTAGGAATTTTGTACTCAGTCACATATTAGGAACTCTTGGTAGATTCCAGGGATGACCCCTGGGAATCTTATTTCGAACTTTTCGAAACTTTTTCCATTTGTTCTGTCCGTCCTGATTTCTGAAACATCTGTCCGTTATCAACTTTATCCTTTCTTGGAATGAGTTTGTGGACCCCAGAGGGAAGGTATAAGTTGGACTTGTATATCTTCTAGGTTGAGACGAGAATATGATTTTGCCAGTCTCATATCAGGTTGAGATTGTTTTAGATTATATTCCAATGATTTTCATTATCTTGACCTAGATAGTACCTTAGGACATCTCCTTAAAATTTTCTTCTAAACTCTACCTCGGAATCTGTTTTAGCTAGTTTTCATTTAATTATCCTTGATTCGTTGTTGAATTTTGAATCTTGATGTTCGTTGTTGACTTCGATTTTGATTTTGTTGAAGATAAGTTTCTCTGGATTGAGTTAAGATATCCTGATAAACATAATTGATGGAGACGATGGGAACGATAAATGTCTACTTTACTTATGGAGTTGGAATTTATCGCAGTCATATTAGCTAGCCTGACAGGGACATGGAGCCTGATTTTGGATATACTATCCTAGTTATGGAATTTAGATTCTCTTGCAGTCATACCGGTTGGCGTGGTAAGGAATCTAGATGACATGATTATAGGGTGTATACCTTAGTTATGGACTCTATCGTTTATTGCAGCTATGTTTACTGACGTGGCATAAATTCTGGCAACATGGTTTTGGATAGACGTGTATGGTTATCAGGTCATATCTTAAGTTGATTCACTTCTTTTACCAATTGAGCAAGATAATTCCTACCATTATTTCTTGTTTATCATTATTTTCTCTCTCATCGCATGATGATTTTCTCATCTTACCGTCATTTCCTTTGCCTTGTTTAGCTATGTCTTGATTACACCAATCACCTATTTCACATCTACATCTGTCATCTACACTTAAAAACTCTGAAAATTTTGAAATTTTCACATCTCAATTGTTTCTTAAATTTCGTTACTGTTAAGATTTTGATTCCCTTCTGTCCATGACCAATCAATTTTGGTCGTCTTGTTTATCGTGCCAAAGAGTCTTAGTTGCTAACTAGACTTGAATGAGTTCCAATTTCTATTGGGACCTGGATTTTCATCTTTGGATTCTCGTGCCCAGCCTTCGTTGATCTTATTCTCCATCTTGCCCAAATTCTGATTTACTCGAAGGTTGATCAACTTAGATCGTGTTGAGACAAATTTCTTTATCATGGTTGGATTTCAATGTTATTAACCCTCGTGCATTGCCTTCTGATTTTGATCATGTTTGGATTTTGGACACTCGTGTCTAAACTCTTTTCGACCCTGATTTTATTTCCTGATTACATCCAAATTCCTTGTGATTAGTCGTGCCTAGATGATTGGGCATGACTAAGACAACTTGGGATTTCCTTGACCGTGATTTTAACGATCATAACTATATATTTTAATCTTGCCTCAAACTCGTGCCTAAGTTTTTGCCTAAAATTTTCTATCTTGTTTTACCCCTACTACAACCTTAATTTCGAGGACGAAATTTCTATAAGGTGGGTAGGATGTAAGCCCCCTGAATTTCCCGAATTATTTTTCGAATTTTCTAATGAATTATTTTCAATAATTCATTTCTATATAATTAATTTCGATTTGATTAATTTTGATTTAATGCTCTTTACCGTGACTTGGATTTCTAGAGCATCAGGGATGCCAGTCTCTGGAAACTTCCTTCTTGGAGTTTGTAGTAGACGAGATTATCTTCATGTTGATATATCGTGTCCCACTCGAACTTGTTCCCTTGTGCTCCATTTGATTCGCGCAACTTCGGGTCAATTTAGACCAATTTATCGTCTACCGTAATTCGTGATTTAATTTCCAATTTAATTTTCGGGCCCGACATCGGTCCAATCCAATAACCCAATATATGGCCCTGGCCTGTTTTGAGCCTACTGTGCACGTGCCACTTGCGCGCCATCGAATTGATTTTTCTTGTGCTCCAATTTCGTTCATGATTTTAAATAATTTAAAATTATTATTTTAATTAAATTTTGGCTTCGACTTTGTCCAAACTTGGTCCAATGTCCGACCCAGTTTGGCGTGGACCCTGCCATGACTGGCCATACATCCCACTGATATTTTCTATTTTTCTCCTACTCAAAAATATCTCTTTTTATGTATAAATATCTAATCCTCTCATTGTATATATATATACACATATAATATATACATACACATATATATATATATAACTCTCTTTTTCTCTCTCTTCCTAAAATAACTACACACCACCTCACCCCCTCCCCCTTACCTGGCCGAACCCCCTCTCTCTCTCTCTTTAATATCTCTCTTCCTCTCACTCTCTTTATTCTCACCCTTCTCTCTTTATATATATATGTTATATATATACACACACATATCTCTCTTACTCTCACCCTCTACTTACACTCACCCCCCATCACACACACTCCCCTCTCCCATCAGCCGACTTCACCCCCTCCCTCTCTTTCATATCAAAAACACTCTCTCTCTCTCTATTCAAAACACACAATCTCACTCTTTATATATATATATATTATATATACACATACATCTCTCTCTCTCACCCTCTCTCATTTTCTTCTCAGCCACCCCCTCCCATTTTGGCCGACCACCAGCCCATGGCCGGCCAACCACCACGCCATGCCCGAGCTCCTCCCTCTCCTCCTCCCTTCCTCATCACCATCATCATCCTCACTCCACCACAATAAACCATTTCTATCATCACCACCATCACCATTATCACTATTATCAACTCCACCACCATTTCCATTCATCTCCACCACCACTGCACCACCGCGGCCCCCTCCCCCGCCGGAGACCGCAGCCTCCGCCGCGCGCTCATGCGGTGCAACAGCACGCAGCGCAGCAGCAGCTGCTGCAGTGCACACGCGCGCACGGACGCGCGCCGCCGCCGCCGCCGCCGCGCGCCGCCGTGGACGGCCACCGCGCGGCCCCCGAGGCCCCCGAGGCCGGGCGCACCCCTGGGCGAGCTCCCCATGGCCGCCGCTGTCCTCCCCGACGTGTTAAATAGTCGATTCGTGCGTTTGGCACGGGTTCCCGTCGGCGCGCGCTCGGAAACGAAGTCAGAATTTGCGTTTCGGAGCAGCAACTTCGCGTTGATTTTCTGGACAATCCGACCGTTGGATCGGCGATTTCTTCGCTCCGTCTCAATCTCGGTATATACCCCTTCAGTCCTCTCAAATTTGAACCGTTAATTTTGTCGTTTGATACATCAAAACCGGCCACCAAGTTGACGTTTTAATTTGTACTGTTTTTGGACAGTTTTGCGACGCCAACTTCGCGGGTTCGTATCTTCGTCGTCGCAGCTCCGTTTTGTGCGCTACCAGTTCCGGTGCACAGCTGGTATAACCCTCTTCCTGCCCCCTTTAGGTTTCATTTCAGTTTGAGCTTGTTAGGTCGGTCGAATTCGACGCCAAAGTTGGCCGTTCGAATTCTTAGTGTTGCACTTGTTTAATTCCATTTTTGAACCCGGGACTCCGGATTCAATTTCTGACACCACCAGTAGACTCGTGGCGTCGTTCTGGCATGTTTTCATATAAAGTTTGCTTGATTTGGAGAACGTGGGTCCTGACACGTTTTTTGGTGCAAAGTGTGTCCAACGGCGGACATCATTTTTGGTCCGAAATTACCGTTTTGCCCCTGTGTCCAAATTAGACTTTTGGACAGGCTATCCTAGCTGATTTGACCATTCTGGACACGTTGGTGATATTTATTTTATCATCCGACAACATCTGTAGGTTTTTATCCTATTATTATAATCCTTCTCCTTTTGTGGTATTTTGAGTTCCATCGATTCCGGTGATTTCACAATCACTGAAATTGATGTGTTGACCCCGTAGATGTTTATAGAGACTAGCCTTGACCCTGTTTGACCATAGTTGACTGCTTGACTGAGCGTCGAAGTAGAGTCAACATTTGACCTAGTTTAACCTAGAGTTGACCATAGTTGACCAGTTGACTAAATGTCAACTGTAAGTCAACCATTGACCCAGTTTGACCTAGTTTGACTTGGTTTGACTTATTGTGGCCTAGTTTGACTTAGTGGACTGAGTCTGACCTAGATTACGTAGCTTATACTATAGAATCAAGCCTAACACTGTTGAACCCTAATTAGCTTATATATATCTTATCTCTAGGTCTGTGGCATCACTCTGAGCACCGACCCCATTTAACAGCTCAGGACCGCAGGCGAGTACATTCTCTGATCTTTTCATGCTTGTTAGGACTTATATTCTTGCTTTAGATTACTTTACATGATGCTGTCACGTCATTATCACGGATTGGTACTATATGGATCTTGTTATGCGATGTTATCTCCCTCGGGGTGCATCAGATACAGTTGTCATGTGCTTTTCACGAACATCTTGTATTTCATGTACACCACTTTCATGTATACTCTTGTGCAATCTTGTACTCTCATGATCACGTGAGCAAACATGATAAAAACCTCTTGTACAAAGTAACGTAACTTGACTGGATCCTTGTGTATTGATTGGGGAGGGTGAGTAGGAAATGGTTATGTGATCAAATCCCATCTTGTACAAACTCTTGTGAAATCTTGTATATGTCCTAAGCCCGTTTATATAACCATATCATGCTCTAAATCACAGGTTACCTACAGTTCTTACTTATCATATATATAGATATTTCCAGTTATCAAATCTCTCTCATTTTTACATATATTCTTTACAGTCCATGTATCTTACTCTATGCATGCTTTACATTTCCCAACATGATATGAACTGCGTGAGATGTATTGTACTCGTTCCGCTCCTGACTGGATATGTTATGAAAATATTACAGATGTTGATGCTAGCTGAGGTGGTTCCCACTATTCTTCTCTATGAGTTGCCTGGTAGATATCTTTAGTTAGTCATGTTGTTCCTTCTTTATTTTCCTGTCTTATGATCATTATAGATTCTAGTTGTTCTAGTGATATTGCTATTAATTCTTGTCTTATCTTTCTTAGTTTTCGTGATGTGACATGAGTACATTTCTAGTTATGGATTCTTAGATGTTGTAGTTAGTATAGTATACTTGACAGCGTTCTACCGCCGATACTGCGGCGTAGGCTGGGCGTGGCCCACGTATCCGTATCCGTATATCCTGGTGCGGGTCGTGACACTGGTCGCGGCGGCGCGCGCGGATGCTGCTGCAGCGTTGCGATGCTGCTGCATGCTGCTACTGCTGTTGCTGCATGTTCGCGCGGGGTGCGCGGTGGCGGTCGCCAGCGGGGGTACGGCGGGAGGCGACGGGGATCGTGGCGGCGGTGGAGGAGGCCCGACGGTGGTGGTATTTATGGTGGTGGTGAGAGTGGTGGTATGTGAGAGTTCTGTGAGAGAGAGAGAGAGTTGTGTGTGTGAGTGTGTATATATAATATAAAGAGAAAGAGAAAGTTAAGAGAGAGAGGGATGTCAGCTGGGGGGTTGTCCTGGTAGGAGAGGAAAGAGAGAGAGGGAGAGATATTTGAGAGGAGAGAGGGAGTGAAGTCGGTTGAGAGTGGGGGGGTATGTGCTGGTGATGGGTAGGTTGTGTGTGTGTATGTGTTATTAGGAGGAGAGAGAAAGAGAGTTATATATATATATATATATATATATATATATATATATATACAAAATAAATTATCAAAAATAATTTATTTAGAAAATTCAAAAATAAATCCTGGAAATTCAGGGGGCTTACAGCTAGGCCAAGAGGCCCCAAGCGTAAAAATGGCTTTACGCGAGTAAGACCAAGGAAAGACCGCTTCTACGGAGCGGGATCCCTATGCGAGAGGAAACTCTACGCGGGCAAGGCTCTACGCTATCAAGCACCCTATGCAAGCGGAACTTTACGCGCACGAGCACCCAAGTGAAACTCTATGCACGCAAGGTCCTACACGAGCGAGGGAGAGTCTACGCGAGCACGACTCTACGCGGGCAAGAGTACCCCCCCCCCCCCCCCCCACGTAGAGTTCAAGTGAACTCGGTGTAGAAAGGATTACGCTGGCACGCAATGCGTGTGCGTAAAGGGGACACTACGCTGGCACGTTAAAACATGGGCGAAAAGGAGGAAATGCTACGCTGGCATGTTAAACGTGGGCGTAAAACTAAATACTACGCTAGCACGTAAGAACGTGTGCGTAAAACTTCATCTTCTCCCCAAGGCCAAGACAAGCAGGCGTAAAAGCTCAAGAGCTCAAGAAAGCCCCATTTCGGTCAAGACTCGATGAAATCCAACCATTCCAAAACCAAACTTGTGTAACATAAGAATGTCTTCTACATAGAACTCTTAGTTTTCGAAAACAAACCAGTTTAGTAGATCAAAACCGAGAAATCCAAAAATATAACAAACTTAGATCTACATGGAATGAACCAATGAAACTAAAAATACTAAGTACTAAAGTGTCTTAGAATCTCGTGAGGAAGACAATGGAACATTAAAACTTGAGTTCCTCCATGAAGCAAGTTGCACTTGCCTACGGTGGTACTCGGTAGAGAAGAAATGAGGAAGAAGAAAAGAAGTAGTAAATGAGTAATGAATGAGGAGAGAGAATGGTTGTTGGGTTAATAAAAGAGAGATGGTGGTATGTAGGGGTTTAAATATCAACCCAAACCGAGCCCAACCAAGCCGAACCAAACCGAACCCAATGCAGGCCAAGGCCAGGATAAACCACATGAACCAGGAAATGCTAACTAACCCATGCCAATGCAAAACCCAAGACTAGCCAGTCAAGACAAGTCGAACCAGGATGAAACCAAAATAAACCAAGGCAAGATTAAACCAGGATCAAGCCAAGAAAGACAAGTCTAATTACGGGTCAGAATTTCGTACACGTATACCAAATTATGTAATACGAACTACAGACATTACAAATCTACCCACCTTAAAAGAATTTCGTTCTCGAAATTTAATTAAGAGGCTAGAGAGGCAAGGACAAGCTATATTAATCACAAGCAAGTTATAACTAGGCAATCAATCAAGCAATCATTCATGCAAGCAAGGAAGTTGAGGGTATAAGGCATAAGAAGGACATTATACCTTACGAGTCAAACATGTCAGGATATCGCGATTGAATATCATCTTCACGCTCCCACGTTGACTCGCCTAGAGAGTGATGACCCCAAGTAACACAGACTAAACTAATAATCTTGTTCTTAAGTATCTTCTCTCTTCGGTCCAATATGGATACGGGTCTCTTCTCATACGAAAGGTTGGTACCAACAACCAATTCCGAATGATCAAGGACATGACTCGAATCCGAAATATACCGTCGCAATTAGGATACATGGAAGACATCATGCACCTCACGTAATAACGACGAGAGAGCGAGACGATAGGACACGTCTCCTACTCGCTCTAGAATGTCGAATGCCCAATATACCTAGGACTAAGCTTTCACCGTACGCCAAAACGAATGACGCCACGGTTAGGCCAGATCCTAAGGAATACATGGTCGCCGACGGAAAATTCAAGGGGGCGCCGATTAGAATCGGCCCAATGGCGCTGGCAATATTATGCAATTCGAAGATGATCTCTGACTCTTCTGACCATCTCAACTGTCTGAGTAATTATTTCTGGACCGAGCATCTGCCTTTCTCTAATATCGTCCCATGCTAGCGGGGATCTACACTTCCTACCATACAGTACCTCGAACGGTGCCATTTGGATACTGGCTTGGAAGCTGTTGTTATACGGGAACTCCACCAGGTGCAGGTGATCCTCCCATGAACCTCCGAAGTCGAAGGTACAAGATCTCAACATATCTTCCAAAGTTCGTATGGTACGTTCTAACTGACCATCGGTCTGCGGATGATAAGCTGAGCTGAACTGGAGGTGAGTTTCCAAACTCTCTTGCAGACTGCACCAAAAGTGTGACATAAATCTTAAATCTTTGTTCGAGGTGATACTGACTGGAACACCTTAAAATCTGACAATCTGCCTGAGGTACATCTCTGCTAGCTGAGCCGTCGACTGACCAACTCTGAACGGGAGAAAGTGAGCCACCTTCGTGAGCCTGTCTATAATAACCCAAATAGCATCTCTACCGGCCGGGGACCTAGGTAATCCAGTCACGAAATCCATGGTGATATGCTCCCACTTCCATTCTGGAATCGGCATGGACTGAAGAAGTCCAGCTGGTCTCTGATGCTCAGCTTTAACTTGTTGGCAAACCAAACACCGAGAGACAAACCTGGCTATCTTCCTCTTTATGCCACCACCAAAAGTGCTGACGGATATCACGGTACATCTTCATGCCACCGGAATAAATGGAATACTGAGAAATGTGAGCTTCTGCTATGATCCCCTATCTGATATCACCACTAGGTACACAAAGACACCTCCCATGCCGAAGTGTACCATCCTCTTGGATACATAACTCTGGTCTTTGCCCTGTAACACATTCTGCCCTAAGCTGTTGAAGCTCAGAATCTGTTGACTGAGCTAACTTGATCCGCTCAACTATACTGGACCGAACTTGCAGACTGGCTATCAATGTCATACTGGTAGGAAGGACCACTTCTATATCTATCTTCTGAAGATATGTCAATTGTAGGAGCGTAAAAAGTGCTTCAAAGAAAGAGTCATCTCATTCATAAGTGATCTGTTTTACGCCAAGCAGAGCGGGTAATCTCTTTACGCCCAAGACTAGGCTAATCGCTTTACGCCTAAGCAGGCTGATCATTTTACACTAGGGTCTACACCCATGGTTTTACGCCAAAGACCAGTCAGCCACTTTTACGCTGGACAAAGCTGTTAAATCTCGCATTTAATGCAAACTCTGACATGGAGATATTAATGATGGCATATATCACAAAGGGATTTTTTTTACACAGAGACCAATGTTGTCGTTTAGTGTGTGGATTGAGCTACTTTACGCTCACACTACGGCTTCTTTTACGCACGAAGATTGTACGAGCCTTTACGCTCAACAGTCGACGTGTGCGTAAAGTCTATTTGAGCTGCTTTTACGCTCAAGGTTATTTAATAACCACTTTACGCGGGAAGTCTATGTCAGGGCTATTTTACGCCAAATCTACTGCTTTACGCTCAGAGTACATTGGGGCTATTTTTACACCATATTCTCCTCCACCAGTTTGGAACGTGGTTTGCTTACGTGGCTTTCATGCCATTCTTCTCGAAAAATGTGTGTACATGCATCCTATTCTTACTGAAGTGATGGGACACATGTCAACATATGCAGAGGATGGCTTCGATCATGGGTGGTAGTTGTTAGCGTAAAGATGGAATTTTTGCTGAGTTTTTACGCACAAGAGCCTAAGTCTATAAATAGACTTATTTTTCTCATAACAAGGGGACAGAGAGAAGAGAGAGAGACAGGAGAGAATACAGAGATCAGAACTTAGAGATTTTGATTCTCCAGAGCATTCTTCTTCAACTTTTCTTTCAGAACAGAGTGAAGCAAAGCAGAAAAGCATTCGGCCTCGCCATCAGTGCCCAAGTGCGTCGATACCTTTCTGGTGACTTAGTTCTTCCAGTTGTTCTACTTTAAGCAGTGATCTTCATCATCATCATATGGTCCAAGGAACAAAGTGATCATTTACGAATCAGACTTCCATAGCAATACTTCTCCAGAATCAAATTTGTACTTCTTGTACTTTTTCTCGTTTTATTTTCAAGTTTCTCCAAGGCATTTTGTTAAGTGAAACAAAAATGGCGACTCTGCTGGGGACGATCTTCTCCTCTGACGAGGAGGCAATTGCTCAATATGATGATGTTTCGGTCGGTTCGACCAAGAAGACTCTGGTTGAACACTTCGACCAGACTGCCTACGAAGAAATTCTCCGAACTGGGGGTGGTTCTCGCTGCTTCAATATTCAAAAGTCTCGCAAAGCACGAAAAGTTTGGATCCCTAAGTCCAAAGTAGCTGCTGATCTCTCTGTTGCTTCTGATAACAAGGGAATTCTTCCCTCTCCTGTCGTAGGGGCTCCCGTTCATAACGAGGCAGTCCTTACTTCGGCGTCGCTCTCTAACTGTGACAATTTGTCTCCCGTCTGTGACGGTATAGATGATCAGGTTCCACGCCCACTGCGTAAGAACCAGGTTTTACGCCAAGTGGGTAAAAACCAAGTTTTACGCTCAAGGCATAAGAATGAGTCTTCCATTTGTAATGTGGCAGATTCTAATGCTTCCGATTGTAAAAATAAGTCTCCCGTCTGTGAAGTGGTAGACACACACAAAATACGCTCCTCGCGTAAAATAAAATCTCCCGTCTGTGACGTGGTAGATAATCAATTTTTATGTTTTACGCGTAAAGGTAAGTCTCCTGTCTGTGACAGTGTAGATAAAATTCACAACGATATTTGCACATCTAATGTGAATGTACCTAAACGCATACAGCATAAAAATATTGTTGGTAAAACTTCTGTCCTACACCAACAACCTTCTTATAGTGCTTTACGCAAAGTACCAAATTTACAAATTACACGCCATGAAGATGGAGTCCTTCGTGCTAAAAAATCTCAAGATTTATGCACATAACTCCAAACGCGTAGAAATATACAATTTGGTTCTAAGAATGCTGCTAGTAATCTTCTTTACACACAGGGTACTAAACGTTTTTCTACCCCTAATGTGATAAAGAAGAATACTCCTTCCACTCCTTCTGACTTACATGAATTGCTAATGCAAAAACGTAAGAATTCACAATCCCCGGTGACTCTCCCCCAAGAAAAACATCATTGTGAATATCACCAGGTTGTGATCAATTGTTGTTGTTCAGCTTCAAAATGATCAGTTTTTGATCGATTGAGTTTTAATTCGCTTCAACATCAAGCTGAAGACCAAGAAGATGAGCTGTCATATGCATCAGTCAACATGGCATCTCATACTAACAGAGGACGACGTCCGAGACGGAACATGTCCCAAACTCCAGGTCAACAACAGTTCAATAGACTTTTTGATTCCTTTGAAGGAGTATATCAGAATACTCGATCAAGAAGACAAAGGAAATTGCAGACTTCTGATTCAGAAGCTGGGGGTACTCAATCTTTTGAGTCTGATACCGATAGTGTGGATTCATACTTCTATACAAATCCTTTCGTATCTTCAAGAGAGGTTGAATCCTACGCTGTTGGAGATGAACCAGAGACATCATCTGCTAATACAGAATAGCGTCTCACTGCCGTTGAGCAATCACTGAAAGATATGCTTAACATGGTGCAAAGTATGTATCAGATAATTTTGAATCAGCTAACTGCTCAGCCGACGGTAATAACACCAGTACCAGTAGCAGCACAAACTCAAGATAGTCAAGGGACTGAAATACCTTTGAATACTCAAGAGCCGGCTGTTAATCAGAATTTTGCATCTCCAGATCCCATCATTCCTGAAGATGTACCACCTCCAATGGGGGTTACGGTACATCCAACAACCATTCAATCAAATGTGCTTCCCCAAACCAGTGAAGCCATTCAAGCAGTACGTGAGCTCAAAGCACAGTTTGAAGTTTTGAGGCACAAAGATCAACTCCAGAGGTTAGGGATCAAGCAACCTTATCCTCCTCATTGGAATGATGTACCCTTTCCACCGAAATTCAAGCCACAATCTATAGTTTTGTTCGATGGAAAAGTATCTCCCAGTCAATATATCAATTATTTTGATATTATGACTGTACACTTGCAAAAAAATGATGCTCTTCTCACTCGAGTGTTCATCGGGTGCCTGACAGGTTCAGCTTACGACTGGTATCGTAGTTTACCCGATAATTCTATTTTGTCTTTTGACGAATTCAAGGCAATGTTTCTCTCCCGTTTCTATGAAGGAGGTATGGACATGAACATGTCTTCCTTGATAGAAATCAAACAAAAGGAGAAAGAAGATACTCGGACGTTCATCGAACGTTTTCGACAGGCTACTTTAAAGATGCCTCCTGGTATGCCAGATTCAGTGTTGATTGATACATACAAGATGAATCTGCGACCATCCATCGCTGTTTTTACGGGTTTCTAATTCTCAGATTGGGCTTCATTTATCATAGCAGCAGTTTCTGCCGAGACCAATGGTAGGTTGGCTCGAGAGCATGGGATGATTTTCACTTCAGAAGATAAAGGGAAAAAAAGTGTAACACCCATATTCTGAATACGTATTTTGTCAAGCTTGCATGTATTTCAGACCTGTATTTATTTTCTCGGATTTTGGCATGTACTTGTAATTGGCTTGACTTGCAGATTTTGGTTCTCGTAATTGGGTTTTACTGGCTTAGTTTATTTTGTGGAGGAGAATTGGTTTGATTTGGTTTGGTTTGGTTTAACATGCATTGGAACACCTTAGCCAATGTTCAACCCTCATTCCATCACAACCCACCCTCTTTATTATCCCTACCTAACACTCTCTCTCCTCATAACTCTTTCATTTATTTTCTCCATCTCCTTCTTCTTCCTTCCTCTACACAACACCATAGGCAAGTGCACCTTGCCACCACATGAGAACCATATTTTATTATTTTATTTGTTCATTAGCTAGATTAGGCCATGGTGATCAACATTAGTGCTTGATATTTTGTGATTTGGAGTCTCCATTGTTCTAGATCTAGGTTTTAACTATTTTTGGATTTACATGGTTTTGATCTATTTTGGTTGGATTTTTGTGGGTTTTGATGCTTCCATGTGGAAGAGAATTCAATTTTACTCAAGTTAGACCTTTGAAAATCTAGATTTGGCTTTGATTTGACAAAGATATGAAAATTTGAATTCTTGGTGTTCTTCTCGGCCTGGAGTAGCAGGCTGCAGCCTGCGCTCTTTAGCGCAGTGCTGGACTGCGCATCCCCTCTCGGCCTGCGCTCTTTAGCGCAGCGCCGACCGCGCTGCTTTCTCCTTGGCGAACTGCGCTCAGCCCCATGCGCCAACCCTTCCTGCGCACTTCACCCTGCGCAGTTCACTCCTGCGCAGTCTGCTCATGCGCAATCCACCCCTGTGCAGTTCACTCCTGCGCAGTCTGCTCATGCGCAATCCACCCCTGCGCACTTCACTCCTGTGCAATCTGACCCATGCTTCATCCCTCCTACGCACTTCACTCATGCGCAATCTGACTCCTGCGCACTTGGCCCTATGCGCCATCTGCCCCTGCGCCCTGTGCCCCTGCGCACTTGGCACCCAGCGCAGTTGACCCCCTGCGCAATCCAACCCCTGATCCCTTGCGCAAACCATTGGCTCTTGAAGTTTTGGTTTTTTTTTTCTTTAAGCTTGGCTCTTCTATAGCCCTGTATATTGATATTTTATTAGATATTTTATGCCCATTTTATATCCTTACGCCTTTGCCATGAACTTGATTTTACTTAATATATTTGGAATGACAATTGTACATGGCATGGTATGACAAGGAACTAGCATAACACGACAGTGACCCATAGTGGTGCACTCCTGACATGACCAACCTGACATGATAGTGGCCCGTCGTGGCGTACTCCTGACAAGTACCCTGACATGATTTATCTTGATGCTGTTGCAACGGCTAACTTGACTCGTATAATCAACTTGACACCGTAGGTCTTTCTGCTTGCTTGCTTGTGCAATCCACTTGTCTTATCTTGCATCATGTCTAGGATGTGACTCCCTGGTTCCCACGGTCAGGGATTCATACTGAATATGGATTAGGCTAATGACTAGATCAAACTATAGTTCATGGAGAATTTTCAGTCATAGGCAATCTCGTTATCTGGGCGTTCTTAATTGGACTTGTAGCTTGTCGACGAGTAGAGCACATTTCCAGTGCACTGTCATGTGTTGCACCCTCTAAGTCACCTAAGGGTATATCGTCTCCGGGGCGATGTACCCAACCATACTCTCAACCCGCGGAAGGATAACTGGATGGTCTGCAGGGCTTGGGACTGGGAAATTCTCATTGCATCTTGTTAGTAATTAAGGCTTGTGATAACCCTAGTTAGTTAAAGTAGTAAGCCGTAGTAATTGCTTGGCCGCTTGTGAATGAATGATGTCTAGCTCTGTCTAAGTCTTGTCTAGTCCCTGTACCCTGTTACTCCTGAACGTGATTGTTTTACTTGCTTTAACAATAATTGGGTAGGGACAAGGAGATATTCAGGCGAAGGGTTACAACCCCGGTCCTTGTTTGGTTTACTGGTTGTAACCTGGCTCCCAGAATGGTTCCACGTTCCTAGTCGTTTATTGTCCTGTTGCACTCTTTATTACTTGTACCTTCTTCCATTTCTTTTCTTATGTTCTGATATGCTGGCTTTTGTTCTTATTTCGTGGCCTCCTTTGTGGCACTTGCTCTTTCTGGGGTTTGACCCAGCTGGTTTTGTGTGGCCAGATTTCGGAGTAGCACCCGAGGATCTACCGAACCTCCAGCCCGATGGTGGCGACTAGAAGGAACCCGGGCTACGAGTGGGTTTTCTATTTCGTTTCGCTCACTCTATTGTAAAGTTATTCTTTTGAGGCGTTTAGCCGACGAGCACCTGTTAGCTCGATGCACTTTACTTACTGTCTTCCTACAGGCTGTAAACATGATTAACAAATCCTAGGATTGATCATGTATGACTTAACTCTTGCTAGTCGCAGCATTTTGTACGACTAGCTTCATGATCAGCTGATATGTAATATTTGGGACGCCTTTTATTGTATATTTGGTGGTCAAACATCTTGTGATTATATTACTTGCTTGTGATTGAGACAATAGGCTTGACCATAAGAGACCGTTGGCTTGTAGTAAACCCTCATATCTAGACAGCCGTGACCGTATAGTTGAGATGTATTCTATTTCAATATACGTAGCTGGCTATGTACGCCCCCGCTCTCCAGTATTCTGGTTCTGGGACGTGACAAAAAGTAATCCTAGTAATAATCCTGGCAATCGTAATGTGAGGGGTAAAGATACTCTTATAGTTAATCTTTCCAAGAACAAAACGACGCCAAACAATCAAGAATCTTCCAGGCCAAAAGAAGAATATTCTTTTGACGAAAGTGATATCCCAGGGATATTTCAATGTCTGGTGAAGAGTGGTAAACTTCAGATTCCGGAGCCAAAGAGGCCTAATAAGGTGAACCTGACTGACAATCCCAAATATTGTATCTATCATAGATACATCAATCATCCTACCAGTGCTTGCTATGTCTTGAAAAAGAAAATCCAAGAGCTGATAAATGGTGGTGCTATTGCTTTAACCAATGACGACCATAGGTTACGACCAATATGGTTTCTCTTCAGTTCGGGAATTTTCTTCCACAGCAAGTCCCAGATGGAATTATTCCAATTCCGAAGGCGACAATGAAGATCGTGAATATCCCGCCAGCCAGAGAAGAAAAGGCAGGATTATTGCCGCTTACACTAAAGAATGGTAAAATCATGTGGGTACATCCTGACTTAGTGCCTGAGTTGGAAAATAAAGATAAAACTTTAAAATCCAAGAAAGGCAAGAAAGTCAGAACCTGCAACATAATTTCTCATGTTATTCCAGATCCTGATGACTTGGATCACCTATGGGATGGCCTTCCTTTAGAAGATAGACTGAAAGGACTGAACATCTGTCCTCCAAGTCTAGCTCCTCCTACCAAGCTCAAGCTTACTCACCAGCAGTGGCTAGCCATGAATAGTGTTCTTTTATATCGGGCACAACAAGTCCTTGCTGCTTATGAAAAAGCTCCGACAGGGATTTCTCCTTGTATCCCGAATCTTTTTCCTCCCGTAACTACAGTAACATCTATTCTTCATTCTTCTAAGGTTACAAAAGGTCTTGCCTCTTCCTCTTTCTCTGTTGAAACACCTGTCAAAAGTCCGCTGCCCACACTTGTATAGTCAGCAATCTGTTCATCTCATGAAGAAGATAGATTATGACTTTCAAAAGGTAGAAGGTTTGAATTATGATAAAGGAATACGACTTCCTTTACAGATTCAAAATCAAAATTCTACTGTGGGATTGGGTTCTGAAGCTCCTCGTAACAATCCACACAAGAAGAAGGCTAAGAAAGGGAAGACAAAATCCTGTAATATGGTACTTCCTTCTCCTGAGTCTGAGGAAGAATCTTTTGCTGGTACAAGATCTGGAAAAGAGTACCATAAAGAGTATGAGGGATCCTCCAAAGAAGCTGAAGACGTAGTGGAGACAATACCAACTCAACCTTCTCCTGTTCCTGCTAAACCTTCTGTGGTTGAAAAGGGAAAACAGAAAGCAGTACGCTTCGACGTCCCATTGAAGTCTACTTCCAGTCAGGGGATAGTGATGAAGCCTTACAAATTGATATTCTAGCTCAGTTATCCAATACTCCGGCTAGACTATCTATATTTGAGTTGCGTCGCCTTTCCAGAGAAAGCAGAGAGACTTTGAGTGAAGCTTTACTTCAAGCAGATTCATGCTTGGCTCAACTCAAGACTCCTGATAATATACCAGTGTCATGTCCATAATGTCATAGTGTGATGGAAGCAATTTCCAACATCACCTTTACACAAGAAGATATGTTGTTGAAGCATAACAAGCATGACAGGCCTTTGTGCTATACTGGGTATATTGGATCCACTGAAATTGACAGGATTTACATTGATCCCGGATCCTCAATTAGCATAATTCTTCAGAGTATGCTAAGACCCCTGAGGATCCCTACTAGTGATTTGACTTACACTAGTACTACGATAGTCGATTTTAACTCTGGCAAGAGCTAGCCATTGGGGAAGATTCGTCTGCAGATTCAGATTGGTGATCTTCGAACCATGGTAACTTTCTATGTTATCAACTCAGACGTCTCCTATAATATCCTTTTGGGGAGACCGTGGATTCATGAGCATAATATTGTACCTTTAACTCTCCACCAATGCTTCAAGTATGTGGATTCCCAAGGAGTTGTGAAGACAAAATTTGCTGATATCAATCCCTTCAAGGGTGTCGAAGCCTATTTTTCTGATTCAAGGCTTTATAAACAAGGGCATGTGAAAGAGATATCAGACATGGCTGAAGATCAATCACATACCGAGGATCAGTCTGTTAATGAAGATCTGCCAGAGGAGCAACCTTTGAAGATCATAGTCAAGGGACGAATCCAATCCCAATCTATCAATGATCAACCTCTGATAATCAAGATTAAAGGAAGAACTCAAACTTCATCTGAGGAATCAACAAATATTCCTGCTAAGAGCCAAGTTCAACCTTTTATGATCAAGGTCAAAGGGCGTACTTCTTGTACGAATGATCCAGAACCACCATTGATTGTCAATCTTGGTAAAACTACGCAGAAGACAGATAATGGTCCACTGATAATTAATCCGAAGCGTAGCAGTCAAATTATAAATAATGTAAATATTGATCATTCTGTACCTTTTGATATCAATGAAGATTTTTTTTTTGAGTATATGACTGTCAAATTTATTGAAAGGATGACCTTATTTTCTGATAATCAAAGTCATCCATACAAAAGCAACATTGAGCCAGAAGAAACTTTATACATCGATCATAAGGAAAATTCTTTCCCTCCTCATATAGATGTTGGACCTTATGCTCGAAGGTTCCTAACATCTTCTCCTTATCTTCTACCTGTGGTCGCTTCATCACAAGCTTGCGTAACTTTTAGACGTCACGAAGAATCTTATTTCGTGGTTCCGTCTGATAAGAAAAACAAGCGCCAAATTGTGTATGTCCTGGCTAGAAATATTCCTGTTGCTCAGGCAGATGAGCTGAAGGATAAAGACAAGGGAAGAATCCGAATTGACAAGTATAGTCAACAATCTATCAAGATTATCCAGAACATGGGATATGATTTGAAGACTATGCAAGGTCTCAATCAAGGCAAGGGTAGACGACTACCATTATGTGGTGATCCGTTTTACCGAAAGACTCATCATGGGTTGGGATATGATCCGTCCCACATGTTTAATGACGATATATAAGAAGAATTCTCTTCTAGCTCTTCGCAATCATCGGATTCAGAAGAAGTCCAATTCATTGAATCTGATATGTCTCGTTCCTCATATGATAAATCTGAGCAAATATTTTCAGCTTACATGGTTCAAATTGATGATGAATCAGAGCCATTTGAGAATGATCCTTGGACACAACAGATGGATACTCAGTGGGAACTCCGTTTTGAACAGCGACAGCCACCTACAGAAGATGAGGTCATCCAGATTGATGTTGGGGATGGAACTACGTCCAAACCAATATTCATCAGTAAAAATCTTGCTGAAGATGAAAATGAAGAGTTGATAGAACTTATCAAAGAATATATTGACATCTTTGTATGGAATTATGAGGATATGCCAGGGTTAGATCCTAAAGTTGCTACTCATAAACTCAATATTCTGCCTAATGTCAAGCCTGTAAAACAACAGCAACGACGTTTTAGACCAGATATGATGGATGCAATTGAAGCAGAAGTCAAAAAGTTGATCACATGTGGATTTGTTCGTGAAAAGCAACACCCGGATTGGGTTGCTAATATTGTTCCTGTCATGAAGAAGAACGGAAAAGTTCGAGTTTGTATAGATTATCGAGATCTTAATGCAGCTTGTCCAAAAGACGAATTTCTACTTCCAATTACTGATGTCATGATAGACAATACATATGGTTTTGAACGCATGTCTTTCATGGACGAATTCTCAGGATACAATCAGATCAAGATGCATCGAGAAGATGAGAAGCACACTGCTTTTCGTACACCCTTTGGGGTTTACTGCTATACAGTTATGCCGTTTGGTCTTAAAAATGCCGGTACCACGTATCAACGGGCTATGAGCAACATCTTTCAAGAACATCTACGGAAGATAGTTGAATGCTATGTAGATGATATTGCTGTTAAAAGTCGATCAAAGGATGATCATATTCAGGACTTGAGGATAGTATTTGAATTGATGCGCCAGCATCAATTGAAAATGAACCCTACTAAGTCTTTCTTAGGGGTTTCCAGTGGCAAATTTTTAGGATTTGTCATTACTTCTCAGGGTATCCACGTTGATCCTGATAAGGTTAAGGCAATTCTTGAAATGCGTCCTCCTTGCAATCTGAAAGAACTACGTGGCTTTCAGGGTCGTATTGCTTATATCAGAAGATTTATATCTAATCTTTCTGGAAGATGTCAACCTTTCTCCCGTCTATTAAAGAAAGGTGTATCCTTTGTTTGGGATGAAGCGTGTCAGAAAGCTTTCAATGACATTAAGCAATATCTTACAAACCCACATGTTTTGGTACCCCCGGTGGTAGGAAGGCCATTTTTGCTATATGTTCGAGCCTTGGATCATTCACTTGGCGCTCTTCTTGCACAGAAAAGTGATGTGGGTCATGAGCAAGCAATTTATTATCTGAGCAAAATGATGGTCGGAGCTGAACACATGTATACTCCTGTGGAAAAGGAATGTCTAGCTTTGGTTTTTGCCGTCCAAAAGACAAGACATTATGTGACAGGGCAGACTATTCATGTCATCTCCAGAATAAATCCCATTCGGGTATTGATGAGAAAACCTAGCATTCTTAACTCCAGGTTGGCTACCTGGGCGATGTTGCTTACTCCTTATGACATGGTTTATGTACCTCAGAAATCAATAAAGGGTCAAGCATTAGCCGATTTCTTAGCTGCTCACCCTATACCTGAAACATCAAAATTATATGAGGACATTCCAGATGAAGTCGTGGATTGTAACCTGACTTTGAAGAATGAAATATGGCAATTATATTTTGATGGGGCATCACGAGTAGGACCTAAAGGCAATGTGGTCTCTGGGGTAGGAATCGTCTTGGTTTCTCCTGACAAAATGGTCATATACCGTGCCTATTCTCTCAATGAGCCATGCTCCAACAATGTATCATAATATAATGCTCTGTTGATCGGTCTCCAAGTAGCAAAACAACTGGATATTGAGTTCCTAGAAGCTTATAGAGATTCTCAGTTGATCGTTAATCAAGTTAGAGGGGCTTATGAAGTCAGAAATCCTGATCTCATCCCTTATCATCACGTGGTAGTCGAGTTGGTCCTTTCATTCAAAGGATTCTTCATTGAATTTGTACCACGCTCTCAGAATGTGGAAGCTGATGCTCTTGCTAGTTTAGCTGTAGACCTGGCTGTTCCAATCTGAAGACAAAATATAATTACTTTGTTGGATCGAGATTTGTTCTGTGTTAAGAATAATTTGTATATTGAACAAAGTTATACTACAGAGTCAAGTTTCCAGTAGAAAGATTGGAGAACTCTATTCATTGATTATACAGTCCATGGGATTTTGCCTGAAGATCCAAAAGAAGCTGCATCAATCAAAAGACGATCGTTTCGATTTTATTATGATTCGTCTTTACATATGCTATATCGTCGTTCTTATGATGGACTCTTGCTGCGTTGTCTTTCAGAAGGTGAAGCTAAACAAATACTGAGAGAAGCTCATGATGGTATTTGTGGTGCTCATCAACCAGGTCCTAAATTATAAGACCGCATTCGAAGAATAGGGTATTATTGGCCTTCTATGATAGCAGATGTCGTAGGCTATGCCAGAAGATGTAAAGCATGTCAGATTCTTGCTGATTTTATTCATCAACTGTCTGAATTTTTACATCCTACAGCAACCTCTTGGCCCTTTGAAGTTTGGGGTATGGATGTCATTGGTCCTATTAATCCACCTTCTGTCAAGGGACATCGGTTTATATTAGCTATAACCGATTACTT
This sequence comes from Iris pallida, assembly GCA_029216955.1. Lineage (NCBI taxonomy): Eukaryota > Viridiplantae > Streptophyta > Magnoliopsida > Asparagales > Iridaceae > Iris > Iris pallida. The sequence continues at coordinate 642,383 of JANAVB010006597.1, read as the reverse complement.
TTCTAAGTGGGCAGAAGCAATTTCCCTTGCTGAAGTAAAAACATCTAACGTGATCAGCTTCATCAAGCACCATGTCATTTATCGCTTCGGGATCCCTCGACGAATAATTCATGACAATGGTCCACAATTTGCCAGTCAGGCATTTTATCGATTCTGTGATCAGAATCGAATTCAGAATTTGGCTTCTACGGCTTATAATCCAGCTGCTAATGGTTTAGCCGAAGCTTTCAATAAGACGATCATTAAACTTATCAAAAAGTTTGTCTCTTCTAATAAACGTGATTGGAATAAGAAACTTGGAGAGTGTTTATGGGCTTATCGAACAACAGTCCAGACTCCTACTGGTTTTACACCATTCTCATTGGTTTATGGATGTGAAGCTGTCCTCCCATTGGAAATCCAGATCCCATCTCTACGAATAGTCATTGCTAATGAGCTAACTACAGAGAATAATGATCGCTTACGACTCCAAGAACTGGAAGGATTGGATGAGAAGCGTCTTCAAGCACAACAGCATATTGAACTATATCAAGCCCGTATATCTCGAACTTTCAATCATAAAGTGAAAGAGAGGGTATTCAAGGTTGGCGAACTTGTATTAGCTGTTCGAAGACCGATGATAATGACTCATAAAAGCAAAGAAAAATTCCAAGCAAAATGGGAAGGCCCTTATGTAATTGAGTCCGTATTTTTCAATGGCGCCTATCGGTTATCAAAGCCCAATGGAGATCTACTCATGATGCCAATCAATGGCAAATTTCTTAAGAAATACTATGTATAAAAAAAAAGGGGGACACATTTCAGTGGCGTCCTCAATTTTCCTGGAGACTTCATTCTTTTGCTGTACATCCTCGGAAGACATTTCCAATAGAGGAGTGGAAATAAGAATGAAATGTTGCAGAGAGTTATCGCCTATTTATAGAAGAGGACTGTTGATGAACCGGTCTTTGAGATTGAGAACAACTTTTCATTCCCGAAAAGACCTGTTCATTCGTTCTATCGGGTTCATTCATTTAATTGCGGAATCGAATCAATGTTTTCTTTTCCCGAAAGTTATGTTGATTCATTCATACATTGATATGGACCGGGAAAGGGATTTTATATCTTCTATTTTATCAATTGATTAGAAAGTGGGATTCGTTATTTATCACGTTTCCATGACCTCTGGATAAATACTAAATCTACTTACTTTTCCTATCTATCATTTCTATTTGACCTCTGCATAGATATTAATCTAATTTTCTTTTGAGTTCATATATACTGTTATGTCCATATTACCTCTGATAGTATTACATACTCTAAAACAGAAAACAAGATTTCATTTATCTATCATGTCCATATTACATCCAGATAGATACAAATCATTGAGCATAGAAGAATTATCATTTCCATTCTCATATCATAAAAGTCTATTACATTTCTTAGACTTTCTTACAAATCATAATGGAAATCTATTACATCTTGGATTTTCATTCTATACACCAACGATAACCTAATAGAGATCTATTTCTTCTTCGGATCTTCTTTGACGGGTTCGTTGTTGGTGGCAATTCCTGACTGTCTGAGCTCCAGTGGCAACCAGAGCAGTAGGAATCAAACTCTGGTCTTCTCTCTCAGACGAGAGGAGAACCCCAGGGTATGGCAGCCCGAAGGCGTGTTGCTGCTAATACAATTGGTGGATTAGTGGCGGTACCTCAAAGGAGATAGGAATGCATCCAGCATTGGGATACAATTCCTAGTCCTGCCGTGAAAGGAACTCTACTACCCGATTTCTCGGGGTAGAGTTGACTCCACCGTCCAACTCTCCGTGTATAAAGGCTCTTCCTACCAACAGAGGAAGACCATTCTATCCCACGAAGAGTTCTGAGTTGTCTGATTTGTGCGTCAAAAGCGCATGAGCTCCCTGATGTTGATGTCAGAAGAACGCTCCTCACAGCGTCAAAATTGCCAATGCCGGTTCTGGAGAAGATGTTCAGCCAAACTTCTGCAGAAAACAACAAAGAAGAAGTGCTTTAAACAGAAGTATCATCAGATGCGTATTAAACGCTAACTAAAAATAGATCACAAGGCTTTTTACGCCAGTGCTTCAGCAAGGCTTTTACGCCAGTGATTCAGCAAGGCTTTTACGCCAGTGCTTCAGCAAGGCTCTTACGCCAGTGCTTCAGCAAGGCATTTACGCTACTGATTCAGCAAGGCTCTTACGCCAGTGATTCATCAAGGCTTTTACGCCAGTGCTTCAGCAAGACTTTTACGCCAGTGATTCAGCAAGGCTTTTACGCCAGTAATTCAGCAAGGCTTTTACGCCAGTGATTCAGCAAGGCTTTTTCGCCAGTGATTCAGCAAGGCTTTTACGCCAATGCTTCAGCAAGGTTTTTTACGCTCATCAAGAATTTACGCTCATGAATAGCTGTTTTCAACAAAAAAATTCGAAGACAGATACTTGCTTACGATCGGACTTACCACTTAAGTTGAATGGTTTGGCTCTAATAGTGATTGAATCCACGTCTAAAGACTGGGCATACAAAAGAACGCCGTGGGAAAGCTCCGTCATTGTCATTTGTTGGAGAACAATATCGCAGAAAGTTATCTTCAGAGGAATGAGTACGAGAATATATGAAACATTCTCGGCTATTTATAAAGACTGAAAAAACTGTTGGGATGAGTCTATTTCGGAAGAAGATCCTATTTAAGGGATCTCATAACCACAAGACAGATGCCACGTGTTGGTTTGTTTCTTGGAAATTAACAACCATAGAAACAGTCAAACGAAGTGCATAAACAAGTGCGCATCAATAGATGAGGTTAGCAGCAAAATTTTATTTATAAAGGGAGAAGTGGACCCCTACAAATTAAAGATTCGCAAGACATAAAAATATTATTTCTCTCCTTCGTTGGGCTGACGAAGGGAGATACCTAGTTCGTGCATATTGCGAATCCCGGAGCGGCGCATCAGATTAAGAAATGCTTCGGCATCTCCTGGCCCTTCTATGCAGTTGGGGGACCACCATCAATGCGATTAAAGACGGCAGGAGTTACTCCAAAATACTCTAAAAGGTTGCACGCCCGCTCGAAATCAAGCTTGGAGCTCGAAGCCTCTTTGTTGGTAATCTCGTTCTTCGGCGCCATGACAAAACGAGGATGAATGTCAAGAATAAAGAATTTGTCCTTATTTATACAAATCAAAGCAACTCTTCACATTCCTCGTTGGAAACTGCTCACTCGGGAAGATAAGGAGACGTTCGAAAGTTTCGAGAAAGAAATTTATTGTGACGGTTAAGTATTGACCGACATTATTTTTTTTGAAAATTTTGCCGACTGTTGGATATCCCCGCTTTTACGCAGATGACGGTTGCGTATCCCGAATTTTACGCTGACTCACCAAACTTTAACTTTTACGCTTCTGTTCAAAGTGTTTCAAATTTTGGAGATATTTGAAAACTTTGAAGGGGGTCTTGTAGGAGCGTAAAAAGTGCTTCAAAGAAAGAGTCATCTCATTCATAAGTGATCTGTTTTACGCCAAACAGAGCGGGTAATCTCTTTACGCCCAAGACTAGGCTAATCACTTTACGCCTAAGCAGGCTGATCATTTTACGCTCGGGTCTACACCCATGGTTTTACGCCAAAGACCAGTCAGCCACTTTTACGCTGGACAAAGCTGTCAAATCTCGTATTTAATGCAAACTCTGACATGGAGATATTAATGATGGCATATACAAAGGGATTTGTTTTTACACAGAGACCAATGTTGTCGTTTAGTGTATGGATTGAGCTACTTTACGCTCACACTACGGCTTCTTTTACGCACGAAGATTGTACGAGCCTTTGCGCTCAACAGTCGACGTGTGCGTAAACTCTATTTGAGCTGCTTTTACGCTCAAGGTTATTTAATAACCACTTTACGCGTGAAGTCTATGTCAGGGCTATTTTACGCCAAATATACTGCTTTACGCTCAGAGTACATTGGGGCTATTTTTTACGCCCTATTCTCCTCCACCAGTTTGGAACGTGGTTTGCTTACGTGGCTTTCATGCCATTCTTTTCGAAGAACGTGTGTACATGCATCCTATTCTTACTGAAGTGATGGGACACATGTCAACATATGCAAAGGATGGCTTCGATCATGGGTGGCAGTTGTTAGCGTAAAGATGGAATTTTTGCTGAGTTTTTACGCACAAGAGCCTAAGTCTATAAATAGACTTATTTTTCTCATAACAAGGGGACAGAGAGAAGAGAGAGAGACATGAGAGAATACAGAGATCAGAACTTAGAGATTTTGATTCTCCAGAGCATTCTTCATCAACTTTTCTTTCACAACAGAGTGAAGCAAAGTAGGAAAGCATTCGGCCTCGCCATCAGTGCCCAAGTACGTCGATACCTTTCTGGTGACTTAGTTCTTCCAGTTGTTCTACTTCAAGCAGTGATCTTCATCATCATCATATGGTCCAAGGAACAAAGTGATCATTTACGAATCAGACTTCCATAGCATACTTCCCCAGAATCAAATTTGTACTTCTTGTACTTTTTCTCGTTTTATTTTCAAAAGCCAATTTCTCCAAGGCATTTTATTAAGTGAAACACCAATAACTCTGGTTGCGCTGTGAGGAAATAAACCCTGGCTCTTCTGCTCAATGCATCTGCTACTACATTTGCCTTCCCTGGGTGATATTGCAGGTTGACATCATAATCCACAAGTAGCTCTAGCCACCTTCTCTGACGCATGTTGAGATCCTTCTGGGTGAATACATACTTCAGGCTCTTGTGGTCGGTAAAAATCTTCACCCTATCTCCATACAAGTAGTGTCTCCAAAGCTTAAGTACAAACACTACTGCTGCCAACTCCAAGTCATGGGTCGGGTAATTCCTCTCATGATCACGAAGTTGACGTAACGTATAAGCTATTACCTTCCCATGCTGCATCAAAACACATCATAAATCTCTGCCTGAAGCATCATAATATACTGAAAATCCTCCGATCCCATCTGGAAGCGTGAGAATGGGTGCCGTCATCAAGCCTCGTTTCAACTTCTCAAAAGAATCCTGACATTCTGCTGTCCAGGCAAACTGCGCATCCTTGCGGGTCAACTGGGTCATAGGTGCTGAAATCCGAGCAAAATCTGAAATAAATCATCTGTAGTAGCCGGCCAAGCCAAGAAAGGTGCGAACTTCCGCCACTGTGCTGGGTACTGGCCATGTCTCATTGGCTACTATCTTTTGGGGATCCACTTCTACCCCACCTCTGGTAATAATATGACCCAAGTACGAAATACGATCGAGCCAGAACTCGCATTTACTGAACTTCGCGTACAACTGGTGCTCTTGGAGAATATGGAGGACAATTTTGAGATGCTGCTCATGCTCTGCTTCACTCTTGCTGTTGACCAGGATATCATCTATAAATACAATCACGAACTGATCCAAGTATGGCATGAAAGTACGATTCATGAGGTCCATGAATACCGTTGGCACATTGGTTGCTCCAAATGGCATAACAAGGAACTCCAAATGCCCATATCTAGATCTAAAAGCTGTCTTCGGGATGTCCTGCTCTCTGACTCTGATCTGATGGTATCCTGACCGCAAGTCGATCTTCGAGAATACTGCCCCCCCTTTGATTGATCAAACAAGTCATCTATCTTCGGGAGAGGGTATCTGTTCTTGATTGTCACTGAGTTCAAGCTATGATAATCTATACATAATCTGGACGTACCATCCTTCTTTTTCACAAGAAGCATCAGGGCTCCCCAAGGCGATCCAATTGCACGAATGAATCCCTTGGTCCTGAGTTCTTCAATCATCTTGTACAATATCTCTAACTCTGACGGCGCCATCCTGTAGACTGTCTCCGACACTGGGGCTGTCCCTGGGATCAAGTCGATAGTAAACTCGATCTTTCGCTCTGGCGGTATTCCTGGAAGCTCCTCTGGAAAAATATATGGAAACTCCTCGATTATCCGGGGTAACTGTACTGCTGCTACTGCCATCCGCAATACTGGAGGATAATGTTCCACTTTGCCTCAGGAAAAGAAAAACTCTGGCTCGCCTGGAATGCTAAAAATAATCCTGCCAACATGGCAGTCTATCCTAGCATATTGGTTCCTTAACCAATCCATCCCTAAGACCACATCATAATCGGCCATCAGAAACTCTATTAATCTAGCGGGGAACTCTCTACCGCTAACCACGATCCGACACGAGGAAAACACTCTATCTACTCCCACAAGACTGTTACCAGTAAGTGTATTAAACCTTACTGATAATGACTCGGGCTCCAGTCCTATCCGTGTCGTGAATCGTGCAGACATAAATGAATGTGATGCACCAGAATCAAATAATACTGATGCTGGAGAGTAGTTGACGAGAATAGTACCTACCACTACCTCACCTGGTGCCAATCCTTCTTCTATGGTCATCACTATTGCCTGACCATGTCCTCTGGGTGCGGGTCCCCTCTGCTGAAAACCTCTATGTCTGCTCTGAATCAGGGCTTGGGCTTGTGCATACTGCTGGGGGTTTTGCTGCTGGAATGCTTGGGACTAAGGCGACAAAGGCCTCGAAAACTGTTGCTGCTGTTGGAATGGTGCTGGTCCTCTCACCGAAGGACTAGACAAGGTCGAAGAAGAGGAACTCCCCCTGTTCGGGCTGGTCCCAACCCTGTGGTGCATTGCTCCACAAACCAAGCACAATTTCTGTGCTCTGCGATATTCTGCCACCACATGTCCTGGCTTTCCGTAATATGAACATCCCACTGCCGAAGAGTGCTGCTACTGCTGAGCATTCCTCGGGGTCGAATGCTGAACCGACGTGACTGAGGCCGCCCGCCTCGGAGTTCCAATTGTCAAAGCCCTAGCTGCCGGGTCTGGTGCTGAAGACTGATTCATGTGGCCATGAGATCGCTTCCAACATCCGGTCCTGTCCATGATCCTCTGGGAGGTATACTCGTGCCTCCTAGCTGCTCTCAATACTGCATCGAAACTCTGATGCTCAAACTGCTCCACTGCCAATAAAATCTCTAGATGGAGCCCCTGCTGGAACCGCTGGGCTCTGTCGAACTCGGTCGCTACCAAGGTTGGAGCAAACCGACTAAGTCTCAAAAACTCGGCCGCATATCCATCGACCTTCCTGCCCATCTGCTTCAGATTGGTGAACCTCGTCTGTAGATCGTACCGAGCTACAACATCGAAGTACTTGGTCTAGAATCTCTCATGAAATATTGTCCATGCAATAGGTGCCACTAATCCAACGGCCTGTGCCGCCCACCAGCTGTGGACAAGATCCAATAACTGTAGGCGTACTACCGTCACCTTCTCATTCTCGGGCGTCTTTGTCGTTTCTAGAATCACTTTCTTATCCTGCAGCCAAGCATCTGCTGCAATCATATCCTCACTGCCTTCGAAGAAGGGAGGGTTCAAACGCTTGAAGCTGTTGGCTGCCTGGTTCCCTTGATGACCGCCTCTGTTCAGAGCATCTTGTACTGCCTGGTGTAGGGCATCGCCCCGACGATCTTGAGATGCTAGCAATATCCTGATGAGACCCACCAAGGTGCCATCATCGGGCTCTGCAGGCTGGACTGGCTGAACTGGTAGCTCTTGATCCCCAGTTAGGCATGACTCTGGAGGCTACTCCTGAATGCTGGGCTTGATATCCAGGTTGCTGCTGGCCTACGGGAGGTGCTCTGTCTTGCCGATCGGTAGGACCAGGAATAATGTTGCTGAAGAAGATGACACAGGGAACAATATGGAAGGATCAGGACAGATCAAAGATACAAGCATGTGATCAGGTCAAAAATTCAGGGATTCAGAGGATACGAGCAGAGATCAAGGACGAGTGCTGATTGAGACATCTATTCGGGAAACTCTCACATATCTTGATTTACAAGACCTGCATAGGCCACCACTTAAACTATGTAACGCCCCAGAACCAGAATACTGGAGAACGGGGGCATACATAGCCAGCTACGTATATTGAAATAGAATTCACCTCGTTGTACGGTCACGGTTGTCTAGATATATGAGGGTTTAACTACAAGCCATCAGTCTCTTATGGTCATGAACAAGCCTATTATCTTAATCTCATGCAAGAAATAGCAGTTACAAGATGTTAGAGCATCAAATATACAATAGTAAGGCGTCCCATACATTACATATTTGGATGATCATGAAGCTAGTCGTACAAAATATGAAGACTAGCAAGAGTTTTAGTCATACATGATCAATCCTAGGATTCGTCAATCATGTTAAAGCCTATAAGCATACAATAAGTAAAGTACAATACGAGCTAACACGTGCTCGCCGGCTAAACGTCTCAAAAGAATATTTTTACAATAAAGTGGGAGAACAAAAGGGAAACCCACTCATTGCCTTGGTTACGCCTGGTGGTCACCATTTGGCTGGAAGGTAGGAAGATCCTCTGGAGCTACTCCGGTATCTGGCCAGACAAAACCAGTTGGGTCAGATCCCAGAAAGAGCAAGTGCCACAAAAGAGACTTCACTTAAGAACTAAAACCAGTAATTAGCATAAAACATAATAACATATTAAAACTGGAGATATGGAAAAATTATGAGGATATACGATGCGATAACCATGGGACTATCAGATAGCCAGGTTACAATCCTTAAACCAAACAAGGACCGGGGTTGTAACCCTTCATCTGAACGAAACTCAATTTTTTACCATTTATCGATAAAATAAAGCATAGGCAATCAGGTCAGGTTACAATCTTGTACAGGATCAGGACAAGACTAGACTGGGTTAGACTCCATCCAATCAATCGCGGCCAAGCAATGAGTACGGCTTGATACTTTAACTAACTAGGGTTATCACAGGTCTAGTTACTAGCAAGATACAATAAGATTATTCCAACAGCCATAAGCCCTGCAGACCATCCAGTTATCCAGGTCGAATATCCGTTCATGAAGGGTGCAACACATGATAGTGTGCTAGAAATGTGCCCTACTCGTCGAGTCCACTTGTGCGTCCAGATAACGGAATTGCCTGTAGCTGGAAAATCTCTTCATGACTACTGGGCTATTCTAATTATTAGCCTTAGTCAATTTGATTAGGTACCCCTGACCGTGGTACTCAGTGGTCCATGTCCTAGACATGATGCAAGACAGTATTGGCTCATTTGTATAAATACAATCGTCCATGGTGTCTAGGCCATTCATTCTTGTCATGTCATGCTAGCCTTCGCAATAGCATTCAATAGTTTCCATCAGGCTTACTTGTCATATCTTGTCATGTCATATCAATTCACTTGTTATACCGTGCCATGTACAATCATCAGTCCAGTCATGTCAGTCAATTCATGATTATCAAGTTCATAAAAAGTGCAAAGACAAAGACAATCGGGTACGCAAAGGGGGCTCAAGACTCTACGCTAGCGAACCTCTACGCTAGGCCAAGAGGCCCCAAGCGTAAAAATGGCTTTACGCGAGCAAGACCAAGGAAAGACCGCTTCTATGCGAACGGGAGCCCTACGCGAGGGGGAACTCTACGCGGGCAAGGCTCTACGCTAGCAAGCACCCTATGCAAGTGGAACTTTACGCGCACGAGCACCCAAGTAAAACTCTACGTACGTAAGGCCCTACGCTAGCGAGGGAAAGTCTATGCAAGCACGACTCTACGCGGGCAAGAGTGCCCCCCCCCCCCCCCCGCGTAGAGTTCAAGTGAACTCGGCGTAGAAAGGATTATGCTGGCACGCAATGCATGTGCGTAAAGGGGACACTACGCTGGCACGTTAAAACGTGGGCGTAAAAGAGAAAATGCTACGCTGGCATGTTAAACGTGGTAGTAAAACTAAATACTACACTAGCATGTATGAACGTGTGCGTAAAACTTTTTCTCTCCAAGGCCAAGACAAGCAGGCGTAAAAGCTCAAGAGCTCAAGAAAGCCCCATCTCGGTCAAGACTCGATAAATCCAACCATTCCAAAACCAAACTTGCGTAACATCAGAATGCCTTCTACATAGAACTCTTAGTTTTCGAAAACAAGCCAGTTTAGTAGATCAAAACTAAAAAATCTGAAAATACAATAAACTTAGATCTACATGGAATGAACCAATGAAACTAAAAATACTAAGTACTAAAGTGTCTTAGAATCTCGTGAGGAAGACAATAGAACAATAAAACTTGAGTTCCTCCATGAAGCAAGTTGTACTTGCCTACGACGGTGCTCGGTGGAGAAGAAATGAGGAAGAAGAAAAGAAGTAGTAAATGAGTAATGAATGAGGAGAGAGAATAGTTTTTGGGTTAATAAATGAGGGATGGTGGTAGGTAGGGGTTTGCATATCAACCCAAATCGAGCCCAACCAAGCCGAACCTAATGCAGGCCAAGGCCAGAATAAACCACATGAACCAGGAAATGCTAACTAACCCATGCCAATACAAAATCCAAGACTAGCTAGTCAAGACAAGTCGAACCAGGATGAACCCAAAATAAACCAAGGCAAGATTAAACCAGGATCAAGCCAAGCAAGACAAATCTAATTACGGGCCGGGATTCCGTACACGTATACCAAAATACGTAATACGAACTATGGACGTTACAATTACAGATGATGAGGATTGCTGCGACACTTACTATGGAGCAGGCCTTGTTGACAGAGGTGACCTGGACCCTCAGCAAGATCCAGTAGTCGCTGAGGACTTGCCATGAGATAGATTAGACTGATATTATTATCTAGTTATGAGACATTGTGATTGTATTAAGATTTTATTATGGTGTGGTTTACACCAGGATTATATTCATATTGTGATTCTCTGTTGAGATTATCTTTCTTCTATTCTACCTTAGTTATTGTGATTGAGTTGTACCATATATATATTATTCTTCAATTGGAGCATATTCTAGATTGTGTTAGATGTTGGACCTAGGACAACGTTCTACCGCCGATACTGCAGCGTAGGCTGGACGTACCCACGTCTCGTGCCCTTACACCGGGTACGGGTCGTGATAGGTTATTCGAGAAATTTCAATGGGGCTAGCTACTTGCGTTGAAAGGGTCGTCGAATAGCAAGGCTATAGTCCATGATAGCTTGTGAAGTTAGTGACCAATTCATATAGATGGGTCGGCATGGACGGCAATCTGCGTGTGTGCCTTTGGATTGAGTCGAGTTGAATGTGTGTACAGTTAGAACACAAAATGTTGGGCCTAAGATTTGGCTGCAACGTAGGCTGTGCTTCGACATGAGATGTGGCATCGAGTCTTAAGTTGTCAGCATATATATTTTATTATTTGGATTTGAGTTATCTCGAGTTTAAGTCAGGAATCGCCGCAAGGCAAAGTTGTTTAAGTGACACTAAGTTCACAAGTCTCGATTGGGTCAGTCAGTGATCAAAATAGCAAGGGTCGCGAGGCGGCGATGCGATTAAATCTTACTGAGTTACAAGGCACGACACATTGGACTTGTAGCACGATCACATGGAAATAGAGTCTTGTCGAGTAGTTACGTCTTTGATTTCGGGCCGAAAGACAAGCACGACTTGATAGGTTAACGTTATCGCAAGCACGAGATGGTCTAGAGACACAAGTAGGCTAAGGCGTCTGTCCAAAAACTGATCCTAAGGCAAGACTAGTAAGAAAATCATAAAGGGACTATATTGCACAAATTAAATCAAACGTGTTGGTTTTGTGTGGGTGGGCGAGGAGCTCATTCCACCAGTACAATTGAGTACTGACACCCACACAGTGTTTATGTGCAGGAACAGGTAGAAGCTCGTGGCGCGGAGCTCGCTTGGATGCATCGAGGTACAAAATTCTTTAGCGATTCGAGGCATGTGGCCGCGTAGAGTCTGGACTTATACGGGACATAATGTATGGACGTCGCCTTCCGAAGCATCCGCTGGCTCAAGACATATATCGAGAGATGAGAGAGAGCTGAGTGACTTGTAATATGAGATGAGTGAGCTTGAGTGAGCTTGAGAGACTTGTAATCTTGGCCTTGCGTTCCATTATAACCTTTGTTTCAATATCAATAAAAGAGTGTCTTGCAAGGACTTGTGTTTTACTTTTAAATTTTTGCTGCTGTTTTAATGTCTCTCCTCGAGACTTCTATGCGACGACCCCGTCGTAGCCGCTGTAATCGGCTGTTATGGAACCCGTCTTGCACGAGCGCAATCTAGGCTCATGCGGCATCACGCCTTAGCGAGTATGATCGCTCCTATGGGAGCGGGGCGTGACACACGAGAGATTATCTCAACTTCCTCAAGTCCATTCGACCATGCAACGCACTATTATTCAAACAACCAAACATAGTCTTGAGTCCGAGACTCAGACTTTATCATCTCATATTTCTTCCAATAACTTTCTATGTTCTCATATTTCATACTTCGTTTTAATGCTCAATGGCATCATGCCTCAACTCAATGTTCGTCAACCGAACGACCCGAAGGTCCCGAACACTTTTCGAGGCATCATACCACATCTGACAGTTCTGTCACCTACATGCCACAACTGTTCTCTTTGCAACGAAACTATCTTTTATGATTCTTGTGCACGTAGGCACGCTTTGACACGATTGTTCTCATTTCTTTGGGTCGTGCATGCGATGCACGCCTCGATACCGTAATTCCATGTTCTTAGCCTTAATGTACAATGTTCATGGCTCGCACGCTAGGACGCTCGCCTTCATACTCTTTCAATGTGCTAGCCTTTCTAACTCATGTGAAAAGGCAGATAATAGCTCGTGCACAAAGGCACTCGCCGAATACAGTTATTCCATGTTCTTGTGGTTTGTGCACCGAGGCGCTCGCCTTTGCGATATCCAATATTCCATAGCGACTCGTGCATTTGATGCACGTTTCATTTCAATTGTTCTAACTAGTGTTCGACACACACTATGATTTATCTTTCGATCGGACCACGCCCGTGGCGTCGATAGGTTAACTTAGCATACAATGATACATTCTTACGTAGGCATGAAGGAGTAAAAAGAAGAGTCAGTCCTCCCACCTTAAACTGATACGCCTTGTTGTTTGTCGAGCCAATACGGCTCGATTTTATAACTTTGTTGCACGGCCAAATCTTCTGACTTAGCCATTCAAGCACTTCTTGTTTCATTGAACTACTCGATCGATTTCGGCCTACCGTGCCCAAGTCCCAGCCCGTTGCGAGGCGGTGTCTTAGATTTTACGGACCCGCTGCGAATGAGGTAAAATGTCGACCTCTAATATTTCAGCGTAAATGGATAGCCTGCACATGAAACCAACTAAAATCAATACTTGCATCTATTCGGACTTGCGTCTTGGTCGATTCAATTTTTTAGAATCTTTGAGCCAACTCAACGCACTTATCCTTCGGGACAATGCATCGCTTTGTATCGATTCAACTCGATGCATCCTTTGGGACAATGCAACTCTTCGTATCGACTTAGTTTGATGCATTGCTCGGAACAACGTAACTCTCGTATCGATTCGCATCGATACTTTTCATTCGGTCAATACGACTCTTTGAATCAACGTCTCAGCGTAATGTGCCGTGCGGAGCGGGGTATTACACCCCCAACTACTTGTCCGCCCTCCCCCCGGCTACACACCCTCGCGCCGCACAACCCTCATGTGTCGTGCCCCCATCCCGCCCCACCCCTCTCTCCGTCGGGCGTTGTCGCTGTTGCCGCCATCGCAGAGAGAGAGAGAGAGAGAGAGAGAGAGAGAGAGAGAGAGAGAGAGAGGGGGCGGGGTTGGGGGTGCAACATGCAGGGGGGAGGGGAGGGACTATGGTAGTTTGATTATTTTATTTTTGTAGGGTATTAAGTTGATACCTATCAAAGTTGAGAGTAATAAGTTGAAACAATTGAACAGTTGAGGGTATCGAGTTGTAATTTAACATATTTCTTAATTAGGTATCGAGTGCTTGTATTTCACGTGGGACACAACACGAATACCATACAGGATCGACAGAGTTCTAGTCCCCCAAGATATTTAATGATCTGCTATATAATTTCTCAAAGGCATTATTACTATTCTATATAGCAATAAAATGTTATATATAGAGGATAAGAAAATAGAAATGAAAAATTGCACTGAGAGCATTTAAGTTACTGTTTATTGTATAAAATGCATATAGTTTCTAAAATTTACCAATTGAGCATAAGATCATCCTAATTGAGGGCGTAAGTTAGATTTTCTTGGTTTACGCCCTATATTAGGGCATAAATTATTTCTTTTTATTTATATTTATATTTTTTTTCTTACGTTAATCTAGGTTAAAGTTAAGGAGGACCAATAAAATGGATATTAGTAACTTACGTCATATTTTGGGCGTAAGTTTGTTTTTTACGCCCTTATTTTGGGGGGTAGTAAAATTTTTCCTCATGTAATCGAACTTACGCTACCTATTAATTGTTAGTTAGAAAATGACCAAAGAAAGTGAGAGAATTTTTTTTTTTTGGGATAGGGCGTAAGTTGGTTTTATTTTGCCAAGTGATAATGTTTTGTGTTAAAAAAGTCGAGTCCTTTGAAGATTTTTTTTTTACGTTAATCCTCTGTTTTTCACACAAGAAAATAAGAGAAAAATTAATTGTTAGTTAGAAAATGAGAGAAAATAACAAACTTATGCACAATTTTTGGCCGGAAAAAAAACTTACGTCCTATTTTAGTACGCAAGTTGCTAATCCTCGTTTAATTGTTTCGTCCGTAACAAGAAGCTTAAGAAGTTTTAAAAAAAATTTAACAATTTATGTCCTAAATTAGATAAATTAGAACGTAAATCAACTTATGTTTAGGACAATTTTATGTTCAATTTGTAAATTTTAGAAACTATATTTCTCTTATTCAATAAATATAACTTGAATGTTGTCCGTGCAATTTTCTAACATGAAAAAAAAAAATCACAATCATCCAACACCCCAAGTGCTTCTTGCTGCCAGGCCCATATGTAGTCAAGAAAAATATTCTGGGGCTAGCATGTTTGTGAGAAGTATTTTCCATAACTAATGTATATAGTGAAAGCCTCCAAGAGGGAGAGAGGTGAATATGATTTAATTAATAATTAAGCAAAATAATAATACTAATAGTCAATTTAAAATATGTATTGAGGATGAGACGAGAATACCGACAATCGGTGTATCCTGATATCTTTCGTGAGACACTCTAGTTTCGAAATTCTTTTCTACTTTCATCTACTATTATAATAAATAATTACACTTGCGAGCTTTGATCTAAATGTCTACTGACTTCTTAAACACGAGTTTTGATTCAAAAGGCTCATACAAGCTTTGATAGAAAGGTTTGAGGTTTGGGAACTTCAACCTAATTTAAGAAATATTTTTTTGATATTCTCACAATAATTTGAAGATCACATTTTACAACTCAATTAAAATTCTATCTCAATTTGATTTAGCAAATTAAAGCTCTTGTACGTGGATATGTTTTGTATATTGAAGATAAAAAGTAAAGCCTCCAAGAAAGTATAATGAATGTGACCAACTTTGGTTTATATAACACGGCAAAAGCAGTCCAAAATAATAGATATGTTACTCTGCATGTGATATACAACTTTGCACAGTAACGATTATAAACGGCTAGCTTTCTAGTCGTTGCATCATTGAATGTTGAACAAAAAGACCCATAATGTACACAATCGGTATACCACGGTATACCGATAGTCCACTTTTGGAGCACTATGAAGGTTCTAGAAAGAATGGATAATTTACCAGCCAAATACTGGTATACCGTAGACGATATGTCACCGATATACCGACATGATACTTCATTTTCTGATTTGGATATTTTGGCTGGATTTTTGTTTAGTTTTCATTTACCTTTCTCTATTAAGTTATAAATAATCCTAGAGAAAAAAAAAAGATTACAATGAGCACCTTGTCTCGATAGCTTGATTTTTCCTTCGTTTGAGTGGTGAATTTTTCTCGTGATGACAGATGTCTAAAGCTAACCATATCGAAAAATTCGATTAGTTTTCTGGAGCTTCACCCTTGAACCCCTATAGGAAGCACTACCCCACCCCCATCCACCGACCCTCGAGTGCGTGGTCCCGGAAATATCGTGAGCAGTTAAGAATTTTTTTGGACTAGTAGTATCTTCGGTCCATCCTGATTTTTTTTTCATTCGCATAATATCTATTAACAACAATATTGTGAGGGTATTTAGGTAAAAAGAACAAGTTCTTTCTGTTTACTCTCACTCATCAGTGGCATATGAAGTCCAAGCTCCCTAGCCCAAGTGGTTAGGGAGGGGGTCTCGCTTGGGGGAGGTCCCAAGTTCGAGTCCTCCGTGGGCATGGGATGGCTGGGTGGTCGCAGGACGGCCACGGTCCCGAGCTGGTGGTCCCGAGCTGGTGGGCTCAAGCAATGGACAAAAAAAATAAATCAGTGGCATATGAATCAAAACTTTTTTCTTCTTCTTCGTAGGGATATGAAATATTTTTGTTGGATTTTGCAATTCCATTTCCTTTGCTTTAGCCCAGATGATAAAAATCGAATTTGGTGTAATAAAGAGGTGTGCGGATGTTATTTTGCGATATTCGGTATTTCGGAGGTACCGAGATGAAAATGTTATTGTATGACTTCTGCAATTTCAGTTTTTTTTTTGCTGCAACCCAGATGACAAACAATCGATTTTTTTGTTTCTTTTGACTTCTGGTGTAATAAAGAGGTGACCAAAATGGTAAGTGTGCTGATTTTTTTTAATTCTTCAGTATTTGAAATTGCCCAGATGGATCCCAATTAAGTCGGACACGGTAGCAATTTTGGTGTGTCTGGAATGTCAGCTTCGTGTTTGATATGTGTCCACCACAACATGGCACGGGCAGGAGCACCAATTTTCAGAGCGTCCATGCTTCCCAGGCTCCTCTGCCACTGCACTCAATGACACTGCATTTCTTTCTATAAAATCTGGCCTTTGCTTCCCCATCATTGACAAGCCCCTGCGTGCACAGGAAATGACTAGGCTGAAACTCCTCCCACGAGTTTTGTTACTTAGATCATCAATGACTCAAAAGGGCGGTTGAGGCATGTTGTAGTACTAATGCCTGTTTAACTTTGACATTAGTAGGTTATCTATAGTGAGTGATTAACATCAATTTCTTTCTCGGGTAATTGCGTGGTGGCGATCATGGCTAAAGAAGAGGAAAATGCGAGACGAGGTCAGAGGAAAGACTGCCTTTCCATCTGCTGGTACTCTTCACAATCTTCTGCAATATTTTCCAATATGACTAGATTATATTTGCTTGCATATCTTGAATCCTTGTTGAACATGTGCACCTTATTGTGTATGATACCTTGTGCATATTTGAATATTTATGGATATAGAATTTAAAGAACAATTGTCTAGGCCCAATTGTTTCAGAGATAACATCTTACTGTCTTAATGCCTATATCTTGACAATTCCTTGTTCACTGTAATGCTCTGTTTGGTCGTTTTTTTTCCGACATAAAATCATCAAAGTTATGGGATGGTATCATATGGATTGGATATTTGTAGTGTCAGGCGAACGTAATGAACTTCCAGTAAGTGCCTGAATGTAACACATGTAAAGACCCCTGAGCATCTTCATAAAGTTTCTCATTGAGTGAGTATCAAACTCTAAACGATGACGATTACTTTTTTAGGAGTTGGGAAATGGCAGAGCATGCTATAAACTATTGATGCAGGCCATGAAGAATGCTAAAGCATTGATTGTACTATGAGCGTTTAAATGTGCGAGCCAACAACATTAGTTAGTAAT
This sequence comes from Iris pallida, assembly GCA_029216955.1. NCBI lineage: Eukaryota > Viridiplantae > Streptophyta > Magnoliopsida > Asparagales > Iridaceae > Iris > Iris pallida. Next base: position 624,702 of record JANAVB010006597.1, on the reverse strand, counting down.
CACTAACCAGTAATGAATTACAAATTTTAATCACATTTTCTCCTCATTTTTCATGCATGAGATAATTGCTGATCTTTTAAGCAGTCACAACAAAGCTTCACATCTATAAGAGTGTTCAGCTCATACACACTGAAGTGATGTAAGAGAGGTTTAATGCAACCCTTCTTTTCAGTTCATTCTTACAACTCAGAGTATCAGTCCAGGTAGCAAGTATGAGAGCATGGGCAGTTGGAGTTAGTTAGGGCAGCTAGACAAATCTTGTAATTCCTTTGTTATAAACAGGCAAGAGGATTAGAGAGTAGGGGTATGGCACTTGTAACTAGTTCTCCATTCTCCTCCTTATAATTTCTAGTAGTAGTTTTTTCTTTAGAGCAATGAATAAACCCTAGAATTTATTCCCAGTTATTGAGTGAATTTTCTTGATTGTCTGAGCAATTCAATATCAATCCATGGCTAATCACACGAGATCTTCTCCATTTCCTGACCAAATGAGAAGGGGGTCTATCAATTTGGTGTGAGCTCATCGATCCGGTTCTTGACAGGGCCGACCCTGAACTCATAGGGGCCCGGGGCGAATTTTTAAATTAGAACCCCCATACATAATATAAAAAATATCAAAAAACTAAAAAAAATAAAATTTAAAAAAATTACCACCAAGATTTGAAACTAAAGACATTTACTATACAACTTTAACATACTAACCACTACACCACAATAGCTTTGTGTCAAGAAAGGTCCGTTGTACATACTACTATTTTGGATACAAAATTATTAACATATTTATGTCTAAACTATTTTTTGGGCCCTCATGATCCGTGGGTCCTGGACGGTCGCCCTAGCCGGGCCTGGGTGACCGTCCAGAGCCCACGGATCATGAGGTCGGTTGAGAGCAAAGCTCAAACAACCATGGCTCGAGACAAGAGTCTCCTCGAGAACAGCAACTACGTGCAGAAGAAAGAAGAATCATGTCAATGGAAGGTACACTCCTTCTCATTGACAATTTTGATAGGTTAGTGGAGGAATTTAGTCAATCAAGAAGGGTTCCTGATCAGTTTTCTCAGTTCACCCAAACAATGGCAGGATCTTTCCAAATCTATTCTCAGTGCGCACCTAGTATTCTTGGAATGTTTCCATCCATGACTGCATATGGACTGTTACCACCACCACAAGCTCCAAAGACAACATTAACCCATTCAAGAAGAGTACATGAATTTTCTCAGTACATCCACACCATGGCAGCACCTTCCCCAACCTATTTGTAGTATATTTCCAGTGTTCTTGGCATGACCACACCACAGAGTACATGAATTTTCTCAGTACACCCACACCATGGCAGCACCTTCCCCAACCTATTCGTAGTATATTTCCAGTGTTCTTGGCATGACCACACCACAGTCATTCCCAAACCCCCACCTGCAAGCTCCATATCAAAACCCACAACAATCCATGGGTTTTCAAAACTCCAGTTCTTTCTATCAATCCTATTATTTCTTAATTTGGAAAGAGTTGAGCTTTAATCCTCAAGATTCATGGAAAAGAGATGAAATTAACATAGAGAGGCATTTAAAAAAAAAAAAAAAAAAATAGAGAGGGAGTTCCAGCAGCAAAGTCAAGGTTGGGCAACAAATTAGTCTCCAAACCCTTAAATTTTATTGCATGGTTCTTTGAGCAAGCTTAGTGCATGGTTCTTTGAGCAAGCCTATGGCAGTGCCCACTTGTGTTCCATTTCGGCAACAAAAAAGAGCATAATTTTCTCAACCTATATTGTCAAATGACTTTATGGAAATGAAGACAGTAAACTTGGATTTCGTTAGTGTCGAAAAAGGAAATAAGGTTAAAGGTCTTGAAGATGCTAAAGTAGAGACATGGGAGAGAGACCTTATTATCAATAATACTACAACTAGTGAACAGCAGGAAGGACATTGAGTAATATTCTTTAATTTGAAACTCTTGTCGTCTCATCTTGTGAAGCCGAAGGAGGCTAACAATTTCAGTAGGAAAGAATATAGCAGGAAAGCAGAATTCAATGCTGAATTGATAAGCAATTCCTTCTTTGGTGCACTCCTATCCATGAAACATCACTCTTGTTGTAGATCAGCCAAAATCAAGAGAATGCAAGTATCAATCCAAACATTCCTTCTAGTTTGAATCAGGTTCTGGACAATAAGTATGAAAATATTTTTAAAGAATCAAAAGGGGTGTCATTTTCCTGTGAGTATGATCATGGAATCTCACATATAGATAGATCAATAGAGGAACAGGTGTTGAGACAGTAGAAGTGGTAGATGCTATTTCCTACTTGAGCCAAACCATAAAGGCTATAGAGTTTAAGGCATATCTGCTAGCTATACAAACACAGGTTCAACATTGTGCAGAGGTGATAATATTACGTTGTGTTGAAGCCAACAAGTATCCATGTCATCAAAAGAGTGTGTTAGAAGAACTGGTGAAGGTGTGGTTCCAAGTATTGTAGTGGTCCTAATTGAAGACACCCATGTGAACAACCAGACTGGGTTCTTCAGAGGAGGTTGGTTCAGAGACAAGGCAAGGCTGCAATGGATCTGTTGGTTCAATGGAAGGATGGCACCGTTACTGAAGCTACATGGTAGCCTTATGAAAAATTCATTAAGACCAATCCCTACCTTGATCTTGAGACAAGATCAAAATAAGAAAAGGGTATTGATGCAACCCTTCTTTTCCAGTTTATTCTTACAACTCCGAGTCAGTCAAGATCAGAGAGTATCACTCCAGGCAACAAGTATGAGAGCATGGGCAGTTGGAATAAGTTAGGACAGCTAGACAAATCTTGTAATTCCCTTGTTATAAGTAAGCAAGACGATTAGAGAGTAGGGGTATGGCTATTGTAGCTAGTTTTCCATTCTTCTCCTTATAATTTCTGGTGGTAGTTTTTTCTTTAGAGCAATGAATAAACCCTGCAATTTCTTCCCAGTTCTTGAGTGAATTTTCTTGATTTTCTGAGCAATCCACTATCAATCCATGACTAATCACGTCAAATCTACTCCATTTCCTGACCAAATGAGAAGGGGGTCTATCAAGATTTAATACTCAACTCATGATTATATGCTTTAATTGCCAATTACAGGATGACATGTATATCCGATAGATAGCATAGGTCCTAGATGAAACTAAAGGGACTTAAGACTCCTAGGCAGCCTTTTTTGACAACAATGAAAATACATAGCCAGATCTTTAGAATGCATTGAAAAATAAGGGATGGGATGGATGTTTAAAGGCTCAATCATGCTAACCTTGGAAATTGCATGTTTGTACCTGCTGTGATTCTTAGTTCTCTTTGTCAGTGCTGGGTGTTGCAATCTGGGGACAGGCTTAACTTGTAAATTCTGATACCATAGCTTCAAACCTCCCCTTCTCTGTGGTTAGGATGAATCTTCTTATATAATCAAATGTCCTCAGCTGACCTGATTGATAATGCTCATGTTAAAGTTGTCCAAAATAGCTTCATGGACTTTAATAGACAATGAAGAAACTCATGCTTCACTAGATGTCAGCAGATACTCAGTAAAACCATTCTACACCATATGCTAGGATCAGCTCGCTCTTAGTATAAACTTAATGCCACCTCTATCGTATTTCCTTATCTCATTGCTGTGTAGAGTATCACCATTTCTGGGAAATTGTTTTGTGAATAAAGTCCTGGTTCCTTGCGATACTGTGGACCACTGTTCTTCCATCTGATAGATTTCCTGTGGTAGCGTCAAGTGATGAGCTTCTAGGTAACAATGCAAGCAAATGCAATCTAGATTAAGATGCACATCTACCAGATACATCAGTTTAGTTTAGACATGTTATGTCATCATTCTGTGTCTTGTTCATGCTAACCTTCTATATTATCAATCCAGATGTGTATATGATGTAATAGTGACATGGCAAACTCCAGATGAAATATTACAATTATCACGACTGCCATGACCTTCGGGTCGATCTGCCTTGCAATTTCATTATTATGACAAATCAAAGCAGACCTCATCATTTAGAAATTGTGCTACCGCATTCCACACGTTTCTTCATGTTCTCATTGAATTAGTAGCATCTTCTAGAGATTATTATGATTTTTTGTATTTGCCTACATCATCCATAATGTTGCTGTATATGATTTTACACAAACAAGCATGCTATTAAATTACCCCTAAGAAGAAAAGGAAATCAGTGCACCTAATCCTTTTTGCTGTGTGCATTGTACAACATTTTCATTCTTAGCTTGATGAACAAACATTGATCAAGGATCCTGTTGAAACCTCAAAACGCATGTGATAATGTTGATTAACAAGTCATGCACCACTCTGATGATGATTATTATTATGATCAGTTGCTGATGTATGAGTTTATCCATTTTATATTCTGAGCCACCATAAAAGAAAAACCCTCAAAACACAATATCCCCCAAGTTTGAGTTCAATTGATGACAATGAAACTCCAGTTATTCTTTCTAAGATGTTCAATGTCTGTAGTCAAATACTGGTCCTTGAATGGCATATATGATACGCAAGATCTAAATCAACCAATCTAGGTCAGAGCATGCATTTAATCAAATTTGAGATCCCTCCAAAGATAAAGACGTAGGTAGCCAATTGACATGAAAGGGAGCAACTAATTTAAACAATATATTCTTCGTTTACACATATGCTGCAATGGCATGAAGCTTTATAGCTGTGATGTTATTATATCCAACAACATGACATTTCCTAATCATTTGTTTCTTTTTTCTTTCAGAAATGCAGCATCTTCAACTTTGTTTCATTAGTGAGGGCTTAAAACATAAAATTAGAAAACAACCCATATCTGATATCAATCTTATAATTTTACATGTACTGGATATAGCTTCATCTAATTTCTTGGTTCCTTAAGTGATTCCTTCAATCCTTGAGTGTACATTAGTAACTTTTACTTTAATATGTACTAAATTCATTTATCAGTTGGCATCAATTTTCTTTACATCTGTAAACCTTTCGTTTCACCCTTTTGCAAGTTTTTCTTCAGCCTAGGGATATATATGATATAGTAGTGACGCTAGATACTATGATATATTAATACCAATTATTGCAAGTCCATGCCCTGCATGTCCACCAAAATAAAGCAGACAACATCATTTAGGATTTGTTCTAAGCTCTCTGCCACAATATTGTGCTCTGTTGAATTAGTAGCAGCCATGTTTTGTGAAAGTGATCATAATTTTGCCCTCTTTTTTTGGCTTGCATCATACACGTCTCTTCAATATCTCATAGACATATTTATTTAAGTAAATTTTAACTCTAAGAACAAAGAAAACGTGTTTTCCTAATCCCCGTGCGTTCTTATTCAGCCTTCTCCAGAGTCTTGGCACCAAGTTTGAAAGTGATTAGCAGTAAGCTCTTAAAAGGTGATGAATTTCCTTGGACTCTCATTCAAGACAACAAACTTGAGTTCTTCTTCTTCCTAAGGTGGTACTATCTGTTTGATTATATGCACAATGGAGGTACCTCACAGAATCTAACTTCATAGAGGTAGGTCCTAACGATAATACAAGTGCATGTTGAGATTAGATATCTGCATTTCTTTTCATATGGTTAATCTAAGAGCCTACAAACATAAACAAATAGCGAGACATCAACATGATAGGGACCGATCATAACGATATCTTCTTCTCGATCTTGGTTACACAGATGATGCAATGGCATTAGGCTTTAGGTTGAAAGACTAACATATTCTTTGTGGGTAGGTAATGTTGGTTGTTCCTTACTGGTTCATATCTTACCTACTAAATATCATGGTATCCTTGTATGGCAAGTTGTTCTGTTTTCTAGGCACTTTTTGCTCTCTTCCACGTATTAAAGACATGGAGAGGGATAGAAGTTAAACTTGAAATTGCCAAGTTTTCTCTTGCGAAATTGACTTGGTCATTGGTGATGAAAGCATCACAATGTAAACTTCTAAATATCCGATGCAAAGGACTATAGTTGCACTTGTCTGTCTGTAGAAGTAATTTGAATTAGATACAACTGGCAGGAAGCAAGTAAATTACCATGCCATAAGCTTAAACTTGTCACTGACTTGTAGGCAGTTGGTTAACATGCCATAAACTTATATTTCAACTTTAAAGATTGAAGTTCTCTGTAAAGTTAAGTAGATTTCTATCAGGAAAATTGTTGGGGCATAGCAGAAATAAACCCAAAGAAATCAGAGAACACCTCAGAGAAGATTCATAACCGCAAAGACAATAATTTACGCGGTTCGGCCAATATGTTTACTTTTACGGACGAGTGTGATTCAGTTCCACTATGAAGAAAAAGAATATTATAACTTTTCAATACTTCTCTCCTTACTCTCAATAATTTTCTCAAATTTTTGTGTTAAACTTATTCAACAACTTTAGCTCTCTTGTCTTACTTATTCAACAACTTCCATTGGGCACAATGAGATCTCAAACTCTTGTGTTGAACTTATTCGACAATTTTTGCTCTCTTGCGTTGAACTTATTCAACAACTTTCATTGAGCATAATGAGATGCTCTAGTGGAGGACCTTTAGGTCCCTTTATATACCATGACAAGTGTCTATATATGGAAATCCAATCCTATGTAGGCTTAAGATCCAATCTCATGTACCTACCATATATGGAAATCCAATCTTATGTAGAGGCAAAGCAAAAATGGTTATGGACATATTTTTGGACACTTTTTGCCACAAAATCGAGCCGACACACTTCTCCACCGCATAGCTTCGCCAAATCAACCACTCGTCAATCCCGTCCCTACGAGTTCTCAAGCAACACTTCCCCATCTGACTCTGGAGAAGCTTCATCTTCTTGTACACCCCTTGCAGCCTATAGTTCGCTTGCCCTTGGGTAATGGAACAAATTCCATGTACAGTTCTATGGAGAGACTCAATCTCATCCTGCATAGCTACCATCAAGTTCTTGCTGCTAGTATCTTTGACAGCATGTCTGAAGGTGATAAACTCGTCATCCTCCACTGGCAGTGCATATGCCACCACATTCAACTGTCCATAGTCCCTCACCGGTTCATCAAGTCCATACATGTGCAGTGGCTTGACCGGTCTCCTTGGCCTATTAGTGACCAAGGAATCTTGTTGTTGGTGCTGCTCTTCCTCTGGTGGTTGTTCTTGTGGGGCTTGATGAACATCTTCAGAAATCTCCACATCATTTGATATATCCTCAGACGACTCAATCCCAACAGTTTGAGATTTGCTAGATAAACTACCATCTTGATCAGACTCACTCTTCTTTCTTGAAGCCAATACTGAAGCTCTATCGTTTGTCCTCCTTCTTGCCGTCAATCCTTGGGCTTGGTCTCCACCATTTCTGCCATTAGAAGTCAAACTCTGCACATCATTAGACAATAAGACACTCGTAGCATCTTCCACAAAAAATGAGCGCTTATAATATTTGAATAAGATTCTCATAAGAATTGGACAAAAATAATAATAGGATTAGTGCCAAACGGTCACCATCTTCATGTATGTCAACATCCTTCAAGTCAGAAATAATTCGATTAAATTTTGAGACATGATCTCGAATTGACGTATCTTCCTTCATCACTAGTCTGTGGAACGGCCTTAACATATTAAGTTGGTTTGTAGGAATCTTCGTCATGTAGAATGATTCCAACTTCAACTAGAGCCCATTGATGGTGGTTTCGTCCTTCACATAGTACACTACATCTCTTTCCAAACATAGACAAATAACAACACATGCTTCGAGATCCATGTCATCTCAATTATCATCGGTCATGTCATTGGGTTTCTTGGACTGTTTCCGTAAAGCCTTTTGAAGCTTTTGGAATATGGGAATGTCATTCATTTGGCTTTTCCAAAAGCCAAAATCATTCTTTCCATTGAACTTCTCAATTTCATACTTCGCAACCTTGCTTGATGGAGTCATCTCAAGAATTTATTCAATTAAGTACTTTCTCTGAGAACTTTGTCGAATATCTTATTAGAATCCCAAAGTCCTGATACCACACTTTCCTTCAAAATTATTTCTAATTCATTTACTTATTTAAAGAGTAGAGGACATTGTAGCTAATTAGATGCTGGAAAAAAAATCAAGTAGGACGTGCATACGCGTTATATCTCAAGTTTTCAACAGAAACATGATATTTGTGTGTGAAGGTGATCACAAAGGAACATATTTGTACTTGTCTGTTTGTAGAAGCAATTTGAATTAGATCCAATGGTAGGAGGCAAGTAGAAATGCCATAAGCTTACACTTGTCACCGACTTGTAGGCAGTTGGTTAACAAACAAACTAATTATATTTCAACTTTAAAGATGGAAGTTCTAAGTTAAGTAAGCATATTTCCATTCAGTTGCTTCTTTAAAGAGTACAGACATTGTGACTGATTGGATGCTGGGAAAAAAGTATCAAGTAGGACATGTGTACGCTTTGTTTCTCGTTTTCAACATAAAGATATATAACTTGAAACTTCAGCTTATAATTCATTTTGAACCAAAAGAGTTTGGATAACATATTTTACTTTTATATGGTTAATTGCCGATATATAACATGTGTTAACTAGGAATAAATTAAATGCACAAATTTCTCGAAAAAAATGAAATTATTTCTTTTTAATTTTGTATTCAAAGTAGTTAAATTTGATATATATGGGGATGGAAGGCTACACAGTCAATGGCTTTTAGAAAAAGTAATAGTTCCTACCTAATGACCACCAATAACATGACTTCTTTGTCTAAAAGTGTATGAAGAAAGCCAAATCATTATCATATCATCATAGAACAATGTTATTGTCATATAGCTTCTTAATCCTATACTCTGACATGAAAAACCATTCATTTTGCACATATGGCATGTAGTCCCCACCCATAGGTGGCCCATTAATTTTGTGAGGGTCTATATGCATTGGTATTATAATGCTCTATGTCTTGTATAAAGTCCACCTTCCCTTTCATGTAGTCCACAAAAAAGGTCCCTTTCCAATTCTATTATACAACACAATCCATATCCAACTGTAACCACCTATGTTTTAAAGTTTTAAGTAACTAAGGCACTTACATCTCATCATTTGTTTATCAATCAAGAACTCAGTTGATACTAAAATAAACCATCAAAACTCATCATAACAGAAATATACTCAAAATATGTTCTAAATGGAAAATCAATACAAGTTATACACCAAATTAAGATTATTCACTCTGTAAGGGTTTACATGAACATTTGTATTTTGTACATAAAATCTTTCCCTATATCTTCTGTTCCTTGAATGTAATCAACTGTAAACAAATTCATGAATCAATTACTTAAAAAAAGAAAAAGAAAAAGAAAAAATGTATATATATTGCTGAACTTGAGTGACTCCTGTGGTCACGGGGAGAGGCATAAGATCCTGACTGGGTGGCAGAAGATGGTGAATCGAGACACGAGCACGAAAAGAAAATACATATATATTTTCTTTTCTTTACAACATTTCTCCGTTCTTGCTCTTCCCAACATTTCTCCATTCTTGCTCTACAATGCATCTGACCAATGTATATGGCTGCAAACAAACAAAATTTATGTCAATACCATTGTTTTGTATTAATTCTTTATATATTCAAAATTATGATAAGGAAAGAGAAGCATATATAGTCTCTTACTTCAGAATATCTTTCCAGTCAAGATCATTGTCAAGCTCATCCAAGTTTAGTCCATCCCAAGCGTGGATGAGTGGCTTTGAGGTGGGTGAGCTAATTGCGATGTTCCTCGAGTCGTTGACTGGTTCTTGTACTTGGTAGGCTATACTGTTCTCCGGGGAGGCTGAGACAAGGGAAGGCGTCGACGTCGCAGTCGGGGTGGTGATATGGGAAGAACTAGTGCATCCATTGTTTCCGACCACCCCTTGTTGCTCGATCAAAGAAGAACCGCAGTAATTCATCGGCGTGACCGGCGCTTCAGTTCCACTGATCAAAAGGTTCGGCATCATCGTGGCAGTGTCGAGAAGATTGTTGCTAAGATTTTGGAGGGCCACGAGATTTGGATTCGGAAGGCCTAGTGAGCCATTGAGGAAGCTGGGCGACCCCAAGAGGTTCGTCGCGTCAAAATTTGGAGGAGAGCTGTTGGTTACCATGGCTTGAAGCAGGGTTTGGAGCAGCTGCGCCTGCAGCTGCGGGAGCTGGAGAGCATTAAGCAGAGGGTTTGCAGTCAAGTTGCTCATATTGGCAGCGGCGCCAGCAGCAGCAGCGATGAGGTTTAATGGGATGCTCGCAAGGAGATTGAGGTCGGTCCTTGGCCTATGGGTCACCGGGTCGATGCCCTTATTAAGGAGCTTCTTCCTCAGATGAGTGTTCCAATAGTTCTTGATCTCATTGTCGGTCCTTCTCGGTAATCGAGCAGCTATGGCAGACCACCTTCAACAAGAAAGGAAAAAAAAAAAAGTTTAATTTCTTGAAAATGTGTGAAGATGTATACTAAAAAGAGTATCAAATTGAAAACCTACTTGTTTCCTATAAGTGAATGGAGGTGTATGATCAGCTGCTCCTCTTCCTCGGAGAACCTCCCTCGCTTGATGTCAGGACGCAGGTAGTTTGCCCACCGGAGCCTGCAACTCTTGCCACAGCGGTTGAGCCCCGCCAGCTTCGGTAGATTCTTCCAGTTGCCTGCGCCGTTCTCCTCTATGTACCCCCTGAGCTTCTCGTCCTCCTCGGTTAGCCACGGGCCTCTCCTCATGTTCGCATCGGCGTCGCAACAAGGAGACCTCCCCATAATTAGGTTACTTCTAGGGTTAGGGTTCAAGCAAATGGAAGAGGATGTCTTGGAAGGAAAGGAGAAGGAGAAGAAAGTGTGAGGATTTGGGTTTGATTTGTTAGTTATGTTAGGTTTTTATAGCGTGTTTGTGTGTGATAGAGGTGTTCCTCCTTTTGACCAAAAAAATTCATACAATATTCAGGATCTATGTATAGAGGTTTTTATAACATGCATGCTTTTTATATATGACCCCATGCAAATATTTTTTTGGTTCCCACATTATGTTACATGACATTTTTTTTGAGACTTAGATTACACGACTTGCATGTATATATAATATGTATGGATTTTGTTGTTATACGTGGATAGAGACTGTTGACTCAACTACTTGTGCAAGAAGAAAAGAGAGAGACACATGTCTTCCTTGTGCACCATATATTAGGGTTAGGGTTAGGGCAACCATAAATTTTGGTGGAGCCCACTAATAACCCTAATAAAGGGTTCTTAATTGGGAAAGATATATATTTTTTTTCTCAGTCGAAGTCCTACAAATGTGCTAGTTTAGTAAGGAGTTGGGGAGAGAGGACTCAGAGGAGGGACATGTCACTGCTGATGGTATAGATTTTGTGGTTTTCCTTTACTTTGCAGAAGGAATAGAATTTAAGTAACGAAGGGGAGGATCACCATTGTATTGTTATACATGCATCTGGAAGTGGTTGAGTTTAGGACCTCTCATTTCTAAATTATTTCAAAGCACACCTTTATTATTAGTAAATTCATGTGAGATTACTTAGCACAAATTCTAGACTTATTTTGAAAAATCTTTGCCCATCTCTAATCCCTTTGTGACATTAATTAGCACAATCATCATCCCCTTCTTCCTATCCAAAGGCGGAATCAGTAAAGGGCTAGGGTGGACTCTTGCCCACCCCAAAAAAAATATATGTTTTTTTTCTATATAATTTTTTATTTTTTTCATATGAGTCAGTCTACATCTAGTCCACTCTATTAAACTCCAGTCCACCCAAACTCAAATTTATGATTCCGCCATTGTTCCTATCAGGCCAAGTTTGGTTCGCGGAGTCTTAGGAAAGAAAAGTAATTTATTTTCTGTGTTTGGGTGCCAAAAAAAATGTGAAGGAAAGAAAATTAATTCCCAATATAAAAAAAATAGAGCGAAAATAGGTTCCTCCCATCTATCCAATGATTCATTTTCTTCCTCTACGGATTTACTTTCTCTTCTAATTTCTTTGATTTTTCTAAACACAGACTTTTTTTTGATTGGAATTGTAATTTTTCAAAGGAAAGTAAACAACAAAATAATCAATTTTCTTTCTTTCCTTTCCGCGAACCAAACGAGACTTTAGTGAAGATCATTACTCTATCTACGAACATGTGGTTAATTATCTAGCTACGCATGCTTATTAATTATTTGTTAGCCAAATAAAATCGTACTATATGGTTATTGCGGTCAGTCTCCTCGTTCATGATCCTGGCGGCGCAGGCTCGATAGCAGCTCCAATGTTCATTCCCTTTTGCCATTGATCGGTTTTGCAACTAACCAGATTAGGACAAGCTTAATTAACTAATGAACAGGTTCAAGTGTACTTAAACAATAATTAAGTTATAACAACCAAGAATGATATACTCTAGCTAGTTCAATTAGTTAACTCTCTCTCTCTACTATAAAGTATGGAGTCTAAAGATGAATTATTTTAGAGATCAATAAGTAAAGAAATATTGGCCTACAAATATTATGTTCAAGTCCTTTTGTACGCAAGGCCTGTTAATTTTATTTTTAATATATAGTTTCCTTGTACAGTTCAAGTTGTTATACTAGATTCATGTATCGTTATAACAGTATTGAATAGGAAGATAGGTCAGGCGTGCACAAAATTATACAGAACTTTTGCATGCACAAGACACTATGATTCTTTTTATCTTCTCTATTGAAGCACAATCAAACCAACAAAATCTGTCTTCACAAAAATTAGTTGAATCGGTATGAGATCAATTCTATGAGTATTGGTATCGACGGTATCGGTAATATCGATGGTTTCAAATCGAAGTAATTATAAATTTTTTAGAAAAAATATTCTATACTTTTAGACATAATTTAAGTATTTTATGTATTTTATCCTACTAATTTTGAAATTGAATAAAATAGTAGTCATCTTTGCCGATTGGATTATCTACCATAGATAAGTGGTGTTCTTGTTTTCATGTACTTACAAACTTACTATTCTTTTACACCATTATGTATTGGTCTTTTTTATTCAACTTTCTTTGTCGAATTGAAAAGGAAAAAAAAAAAAAAAAAATCCACCAACGCCAGTATTCGTCAGAATTGGTATCAGATTGGGACACGTCAAATTGTATCGGTATTAGCCATATCGGATATCGGCTGATAATGCACACTGTCGTATAAGTATACTTAGAAGAAATATTAGCTTGGAAGGCTGCTAAAGATATTTCTTTTGGTACATCATGAAAATGGAAAAGAAAAGATCTAACACAGAAAACCAATATCACTTTTGATCTGTCGGTTAATTAGCCATGCACGACTGCAATGATTCCGGAGAATACTCTCAGTTCGAATATTTGCCTCACTTGCTTGATTGCCTTGCTTGATCAAAACATGCCAATTTTATTTCCCAATATTTCGAGATCACTCACGTCTGTTATAGTTTATGATGGCTGATACTATATATGCATAAAAGTATCTCATTGCATAAAATGTAAGTGCATTGATGAAAAATAACGTAAATGTATTTCAATCAACTATATGAATTTATATATATTTTTAGGAAATTGTAATTGCCAAGAAGACTTTTACAATGTCCAAGAATTTTCATGATAGATTATCAAAACTATCCTCAATTTGTTAGAGTTTTTAAGAATAAAACTTATTCCCTTATAACCTAATAATAATTTTGGTAACCCACTTTAAATTTTTTTAAACATTGTAAAAGTTTTTTTGACAATTACCATTTTTTTTTAATGATTGAACTATATATGCAACACTCTGATATAATAGGACAACTCCTTAATAAAAAAAGTCCAAATTAAATATAGTATTTGTAAATATGTAGTTTATTTTCAAAAATGTATGATGCACAAAAAATATAGCTAAGATGTAGCAGGTAGACGAACGGTACTTTTATGCATGCGATGAAAATGTGAACTGGAAATTGCTGAGAAATCCAATTTCGGGGTGGGCTTTTATGAAATGCCCACCCGCTGGATAAGTTTTATGAAATACCCAGAATTAAGTATTTTCACGTTAAATATTTCAAGATTTCCTTTTAGATGCCACCCGCTAGAAACTGCTATTTTTATAATACCGAAACTACCCCTCCGCGCGAATTGGTCATCTATATTATTTGAATTCAAAAAACTCAGATCTGGATTGCGATTTTCGTCTTCTTCTTCTTCACGGAAAATCTGAATTCCATTGCTCTCATATTCAGCAGAGATCGCAAAGATCGTTCGTAGTTCGGTGTGTTTTTCTTCACTCGAACTCAGATCATCGCTCGTCATCATCGTCACCATCATCATCATCTTCATCGTGGAGACATTTGAACTCAGATCTTCAATTGTGGAGAGAAGATCTTTCTTCTTCTTTTCCATAAGAATTATCATCGCTTTGAAATAAGAACGAAACTCTTTATTCCTGAAAAAACTAAATTACACGTTTTAACACTGGAAATGACCATTCTCCGTCTTAATTAGGACGGAGAATGGCATTCTCCGTCTTAATTAGGACGGAGAATGCCATTTTCCGTTTTATTTAAGACGGAGAATGCCATTCTCCGTTTTATTTAAGACGGAGAATGCCATTCTCCGTCCTAATTAAGACGGAGAATGACATTCTCCGTTTCCGTCTTAATTAGGACCGAGAATGTCATTCTCCGTCTTAATTAGGACAGAGAATGGCATTCTCCGTTTTATTTAAGACGGAGAATGGCATTCTCCGTCCTAATTAACACGGAGAATGTCTAACACGGAGAATGGTCATTCTCCTGCGTTTTAACACTAGAATGACCATTCTCCGTGATAAATTACACGGAGAATGGCATTCTCCGTCCTAATTAAGACGGAGAATGGTCATTCTCCGTTTAATTTAGCACGGAGAATGGCCATTCTCCGTCTTAATTAGGACGGAGAATGCCATTCTCCGTTTTATTTAACACGGAGAATGACATTCTCCGTTTCATTTAACACGGAGAATGGTATTCTCCGTGTTTCTAACACGGAGAATGGTCATTCTCCTGCGTTTTAACACTGGAATGACCATTCTCCGTGTAAATTAAGACGGAGAATGTCATTCTCCGTCCTAATTAAGACGAAGAATGGTCATTCTCCGTGTAAATTAAGACGGAGAATGCCATTCTCCTGCATTTTATGGTTAGCTGAAACTTTGGAGGGCCATAACTTTTGACTGGGAGGTCGAAACGAGGTCCCGTTTGTCGCAAAATGAGCGTATCGTCGAGGAGACTGAAAGTAACAGCTTCACGGTTAGACGGCCTCCCGAAATTTTAGATTCGCAAAAAAATGATGTTTGGACCTCCGTTTTAGCACTTTTGTCGTTCGTCCCGGTCTTTCCGAAATTTTTCGACGAGTTTTTGAAGATTTTTGAGAATAAAACCTAGATTCGAAAGTGAGCAGCGTATGGAAGAAGATGGAGTATTGAAACGTTTTTTTAAGAGCAGTTTTGTGGGTGTTTCCAATAAATTAAAAGGAAGGGCAAAAGGGTCATTTGGAACCCGCTTTGGATAAGTTTCTCTAATTCTGGACGCGCGATGAAAGTTTTTTTAGCGGTGGATTTTACATAAAACTTTTTTAATTTTTGGGCATTTCATAAATCTTCCCAAATGTGAATATTATATATCCATTCCGTCCATTTGATTGAGAGGTCGCAAGTCGTGTTTAATTATGCATGCTATTTGAGATCTTAATTAATCATGCATGTTTTTAGTGTTGTTGCTACTGCTGTTTCTCCTTAGCAAAAACCAACCTTCCTTCGTAAACACTTTAGCCCCACATCGGTTGTGGTGAAAAGTAAATTTTACGTATATTGTTTTGTTTCTTGTTGCTTTATTTAAGTATTGTGTGGAAGTCCTATGGGCCACACGTGCACGAAGCCGTCGTCCGGTCCGTTTCGATTCGGTTCACGTAACGGGTGCGGATACGCGCCCACATCTGGGGATGCCGAATGCCGATTCGATTGCTTCTTCGGGTTCGGATTGAGACCCTAAAAATATTTTGCTACTCATCAATTTCTATAAAAATTTGAAATGTGGGACATTTAATTTTGTCTAGGTTCTTTGAACCATATATATATTTTTCATTTGGTTTGTATGTCTAACGTCTAGTTTTATTGCCATTGATTTGTTTATTTTTAACGTCTGGATTAATGGTCATTATTTCTGTCCGTTGGAATTCGCCTATATATTGAGTGCTCTTCCTCTTTTTCTCTACACAGAAACTTTCTACGTAAAATATCTCGGGGTCGATCTCTCCGAGTTGTGTGCAACAATGAGATACCGGTAGAGCGAGAATTTTTTACCACTAGGAACATTCGGAACAAGTCTGCACATAGACCCGAATTAACTCTTAGGGTAATACTTCGTGCACGACTTTTCCGAAGGCCGATAACCTTTTATTTTTTGTTTATTTTGTTTACAGAATATTTTCTAACAATTCAATGTACGTAAACTATAATTCTTACAATAAAATTTAATATCTTTCCTAGAAAAGATCTTAATGCTTCCCATGCTTGGAGAACATTGATTAATTATGACCACCTAGCTAAGATTTGATAAAGAAAACCATATGTTAATCTATAAAAAAAAAATCCAAGTAGTTATATACTATGTCAATAGCTTCTAATCATATGTAGCAGTTCTAACAGAAAATTTGACCATTGAGACACCTTGATGATTCAAATTAACTTCCATACCTAGCTATATATGTGTAACATAATTAAGATCAATTGTCTTTGCTCCTCTCATTTCTAACATGCATGCGTCTGCAATCAGTATAGAAAAATTACAACATGCTATTCCCTTACCTCATTTATTACGTACACAAATATTACTTATCCGTAGCACAATTAACAAACCAGGAAGTTTCCTCGTGCTAACTAGGAAACAATATGAAGATTATTAGGATATCAATTTTATCAATCAATTTAACAAATAAAATTTCCTAAAAAAAGATAAACAAATAAAAGATGATAAAAAAGTAAGTAGTTGAGTAATCTTACTGACATTTTTTCTAAATAGTTAAATAAGACAAATAAAAACAATATCATTTGTAGACAAAAGGACAAAGTAACTATTAGAATAACAAAAAATATTTGAAAAAATAACAAGTAAATTAGTTTGTCTCGTGGTAATAGCTCTCTCAATATATTTCTTGATCTATGGTACGAACCATGTAATTGTCATTTTGGTTAATAAAACTTGCTATGTGTAAAAGTGGGTGTAGTACATTTTTGGACCGTCTTCCTACTAAAGTCATTACTTAAAAAGACTATTTAAGTGGCTTTAGAACATGTTTGGGTCTTTTCATTGCAAGTGCTAGCTGGACTAGTAAGTGACATTGGGCTTTGTTTGGACACCTTCTCTATTGAGGGACCTAGACGGTCGTCCAACTCGTCCGTCCTATATACATTGAGATGCATTCTTCTTAATTATATTTATATTAGAATAAGTCTTTTCTATGAAAGAAGAATATTCAATCTAGTACACACCCTAAACAAATGCGATATATGTTATTACCTTTTCGATCATAATTATTATACTTAACTAACTAATAGTATATACAGTAAACATTGAGTCATGTTTGTATGTTCAAGTAATTAAAAGTAAGTAATGTATGCACAAACTACCACCGCTGACCTTTTTCTCCTTAGTTACGTATAGAAATAGGATATACAGTCGTTGGTCATGTTTCTTTTCTACTTTCGGTTAATAACCCAACATATACCTAGAGTCAATTAAGACCTAGTAATAAATATTGAGGTAGTCAAAACCATGCGCTATCCCAATTTCAACATTAAAAGGTAAAATAGTTTTATTTATAGTCAATGTCTTTAGTTCTGGAATTATATATGCAACAAGTTCAATAAAACTTTCTCACACTTACAAAAAAAAAACTTTTGAGTTATATCATATATTCTTTTCAAAGTTAATTTATAGCAATGTTTAACTCAAGATTTCTTCAAATTCCCTTTGATATCTTTATATTGTCGTCTATTTACTTTCTAATTAGTACTCCATCGATAAGGAATTGATCTAGAAGAATATGGTACCTAATTATGTAAGTTAGAATAATTGGATCAACATCAATATTATATTTTAGGATTGTTAGAAATTGATTGTACTTCACTGACCAGTTCTGCGAGGTTGAATATGTCGTCGAGGTTTGAATCGTGCATTTAGCAGCACTTTCCTTAAAGTGTTTCGGGCACTCCGGTAACGTCTTGGAGTCAGCACGCCAGAACACCCAGGATAAGAAAGCCTTTCTGCCGGAGGTTCACTAGACGCTGTGAGACACCGGCGTAGGGAAGAACACCTTTCTGGAAACTTTGGAAGAAAAAAGGAAGAGGAATGAATACTCAGATTCTGTGTGTTTTGAACTCAGAAATCTGTTGTATTTATAGATGAATTAGTGTTGTTTCGTGAAGTCGCGACCCTTCCGAAACAACATTCATTCACCTGTTCGCAGATTCATTCACCCTTTCGTTTGTTTGGACTGCTGCAAAAATAGGAATTCTCGGGACGAGAATCGCCGCGAGGAGCCCGAGGGCCGAGCCTACGCCGCTCGTCCGATGCCAAAGTGCACAAGTGCGTCTACAATGCGCCACTATCGCCTCTACGCCTGAGCCCGAGCCCGAGCCCGAGCCCGAGCCGGAGCCGGAGCCGGAGGTTAAAACAATCATTGGTCACCCACTAGCAACCCTTTGGTTGTTGCACACTCCACATGAGTGCACATTCCTATTTAAGCACTCCCAAAACCTTTCTCTTTTTCGATGTGGGACTAAAGTCCCTTTTCTTTCCTTTTCATCTTTTAAGAACAACAAGGGAATTAATTAATTCCAACAATCTCCCACTTGTTCCATAAATGATGGAAATGAATTCCAGAATACATCACTTAAAGAATGTTAATACAGTTAGGTATCTTTCGATTTGAACCTAACCTTAGTAGATGCAACACAAGATTTTATCGAAATCTCTGGTAGCTGGGCTTTGAACCAGTTATTCCTTGTGATAAAATCGGTGTTACTTTACACACATTCTTTTGTAGTTCTTCGCCTACATCTCTCGCTTAGCACTATTATTGGCCATGTGCTGATCCTATCTCGTGAATTTTTATAAGATAAACTCCAGATCTTATTGAGACGGCACCATCTCTAAATTCACATAGGTGAAGTTCTTTCAGTATCTCTGTTGCTTTACAGATACATGTCAATATTACTGAACTTCATTAAGAGTTTTATAAACTCAACCCTCAAATTACAACAGTCGACATAATCATGTCGTATACATCCAAATCAACAGTTTGTTGTTACCCATTGAATCTAAGGTTAAGGTTTTCTTATCATTAGATTGGGTTACCACTGTTGTTGGAACTCTTACTCAAGGAGTTTCAATCCCATACCTCTCGAGGTAGACTTACTAAATCCCTAGCCAGTGGTTTAGTAAATGGATCAGCTAAGTTATAGCTGGTACGCACATATGTAAGAGAAATGATTCCATCTTTGATCAATTTCCTTACGTAGGTATGTCTTAGACTTATATGTCTAGACTTCCCATTATACACTTCGTTGTAGGCTCTTGCTAGAGTAGCTTGACTATCGTAATGTATTAACACTTTTGATACATTCTCTTTAGCCAGCGGAACTTCTAATAGAAGATCCCTCAACCACTCAGCTTCTTGTCCTGCAGAAGCTAGAGCCACAAACTTTGACTCCATGGTCGAATGGGTAATGCACGTTTGTTTCTTACTCTTCCAAGAAACTGCCCCTCCGGCTAGTGTAAATACCCAACCTGTCGTAGATTTGTTATCCCCGACACTTGATATCCAACTAGCGTCGGTATATCCTTCTAATACGGCAGAAAATCTACCATATTGTAATCCAAGATTCTTGGTTTTCAAAAGATAACCAAAAATTCTTCCGATAGCCCTCCAATGCTCATTACTAGGATTGCTAGTAAATCTACTCATTTTACTAACTGCAAATGCTATATCAGGTCTTGTGCATTGCATTAAATACATAAGACATCTAATAGTACTTGCGTATTCTAATTGAGCGACGGCTCTTCCAGAATTCTTTTCTAGTTTAATACTTGGATCAAATGGAGTGTTCACTTCTTTGAAATTTAGGTGTTTGAACTTGTCTAGCACTTTTTCAATATAGTGCGACTGCGTAAGTTCAAAACTCCCACTGTTTTGTATTACTTTGATCCCCAAAATTGTGTCAACTTTTCTAAGATATTTTATCTTGAATGTGGAAGTTAGAAACCTCTTCGTTTCTGTAATTCCACTCATCTCGTTGCTAATGATCAACATATCATCAACATAGAGACAAAGAAATATAACAATATTTCCATATACTTTAGTGTATAAACACTTATCACAAACATTGTGAACAAAGCCATTAGAAATTATGACTGAGTCAAATTTCTGATGCCACTGCTTTGGTGCTTGTTTTAATCCGTACAAGGATTTAACAAGTTTGTATACCTTTTGTTCATTTCCCGGGAGCACGAACCCTTCCGGTTGCTCCATGTAAATCTCCTCATCGAGATCTCCATTTAAGAATGCTGTTTTGACATCCATCTGATGAACATTAAGATGATGCAATGAAGCTAACGCAAACAATATTCTAATTGTAGTTGTTCTTGCTACTGGTGCATATGTGTCAAAATAATCGATTCCTTCTTTTTGTCAAAATCCTTTGGCTACTAGTCTAGCCTTGTAGGTGTTTAAAGTACCATCACTATGATACTTTTTCCTGAACACCCACTTACATTCAATAGGTCTTGACCCTTTGGACAGATCGACAATTTCCCAAGTGTGGTTAGACATTATCGAATCCATCTCATCTTGGATAGCATCTTTCCAAAAAGATGAGTCCCGCGAAGCTATTGCTTCCTTAAAGGTTTTAGGATCATCTTCCACCTGAAGAATGATAGGAATCTTTTGAATATATTTCTCTGTATTTCCTTCCACTAAGTAAAAGAAAATAAGTTGAGAATCTATTTCGTCAGGTCCTAGATCCTTAGCCTTTCGAACTCTCTTGCTGATCCGAAGCTCGGGTTGTTTTTCAACTAACCGTAAAGAACTCTCCTCACGAGACTCTTCATTAGCAGGAATTTCAGGATCCTTATTCTTAGTAATAAGGTTCTCGAAAAATTTCACATCTCTGGATTCGACAATAATGTTAGACTCTAAGTTTAAAAGTCTATATGCCTTACTATTGGCAGCATAACCTACAAAAGTACTTTTGATTCCACGAGGACCTAATTTGGTCCTTTTAGGATCCATATTTTTGTAATAAGCTATGCATCCCCACACTCTAAAATAACTGATATTAGGCTTACGGCCTTTCCATATCTCATATGGTGAAATACCAGTTTTCTTCAAAGGAATTCGGTTCATTATATGATATGCAGTAAGTAAAGCTTCTCCCCATAAACTAAATGATAATTCAGAATGTATTAGCATTGCATTTATCATTTCTTGATACGTTCTATTTTTCTTTCTGCTAGTCCGTTCTGTTGAGGTGTCCGTGGTGCAGAACATTCATGAATAATACCGTTTTCTTCACAGAAGGTATTAAATTCAAAAGAAAAATATTCACCATGTCACCCTCATTTTCCGTATTTTCTGTATTTCGTATTTGTACTCGTAATTTAATTTTGGCACGTATTTTATTTTTCTCGACTTGCGGATTTTGGTTTCTCGTAAATGGGTTTTGGACCATGGTTTGGTTTTATTTTGTGGAGTTGGTTTGGTTCATCATGAGTGGAACACCTTAGCTTGTGCTCCACCTCCATTCCACCACAACTCCCCTCTTTATAACCCTACCTACTTTTCTCTCTCCTCATTTTTTTCCATTTATTTCTTCTTCTTCTTCCTTCCTCTACACAACACCATCACCTATAGGCAAGTGCACCTTGCCATCAAATAAGCACCACTTTTTATTTGTCCATTAACTAGATTAGGCCATGGAGAACAACTTTAGAACTTGACATTTTGTGATTTGGAGCTTTTATTCTTCTAGATCTAGGTTTTTACTATTTTCGAAAATTCTTAGTTTTGATCTATTAAACTTCGATTTTTGCATGTTTTGATGCTTCCATGTGGAAGAGAATTCAATTTTACTCAAGTTAGAACTTTGAAAATCTAGATTTGGCTTTGATTTGACAAAGATATGAAGATTTAAAGTTTTGGTGTTCTTGAGGAGTTCATCTCAGCCTCGGTGAAGGCTCTCGGCCAGTGCTCTTTAGCACTTGACCGTTTGCGCACCCCGGCCTGTGCTCTTTAGCGCATGGCCGATTGCGCATAGGCTCAGCCAGTGCTTTGCGCTGCGCTGGATTGCGCTGGCGCAAGCTAGCCATGCGCAAGCCAGCCATGCGCAAAGTAACCTCTGCGCACTTGACCATTGCGCCAACCTCTCCTGCGCAATTCACTCCTGCGCAATCCACCCCTGCGCAGTCTGCTCATGCGCAATCTAACCCTGTGCGCTTGGACCCTGCGCAGTACAACCCTGCGCAGTTCAACCCTGTACCAACCACCCTGCGCAGTTGGCACCCTGCGCAATCCAACCCCCCCTGACCCCTTGCGCAATCTATTGGCTCTTGGAGATTTGGTTTAATTTCTTTAAGCTTGGCTCTTCTATAGCCCTATACATTGATATTTTATTAGATATTTCATGCCCATTTTATATCCTTACGCCTTTTGTCATGAGCTTGATTTTACTTAATATGTTTGCAATGACTATTGTACATTGCTTGGTATGACAAGGAACTAGCATAACATGACAGTGACCCGTAGTGGTGCACTCTTGACATGACCAACCCGACTTGATAGTGGCCCGTGGCGGCGCACTCCTGACTTGACTTGACTTGACTTGACTTGATAACTTAACTTGACCTGCCTTGACACCGTGGGTGGTTCTTTCTTGCTTGCTTGTTAAATCCACTTGTCCAGTCTTGCATCATGTCTAGGATGACACTCCTGAGTACCACGGTCAGGAGTACCTACTAAAATGGATTAAGGCTAATAACTAGAATAATTCAGTAGTCATGAGAGATTTCCCCAGTTACAGGCAATCCTGTTATCCCGGCCGCAATTGTTTGGACTTGTAGCCTGCCGTCGAGTAGGGCACATTTCCAGCTCACCGTCGTGTGGGGCACATAATTATTGATAACTGCTTAATGAATTCGAATCGCCTGGATAACCTGGATTAGCTGCAGGACTTGTGGCTGGAGGAACATCTCATTGCATCTTGCTAGTAACTAGGATCGTGATATTAGTTAATGTAGAAAGTCGTAGGCAATGATTGGCCGTGATTGCTTGGATGGAGTCTAGTCCAGTATAGTATTGTCTAGAATTGATTGATTGTAAAATTATACCAGAATGATTGAAGGACTGTCACTATAATGATTGTCACTCCAGATTGTTACTTGACCTGATTCCTTATATTTATCTTGCCGATAAATGGTGAGAGAAACCAAGTTCCGTTCAGACGAAGGGTTACAACCCCGGTCCTTGTTTGGTTTACGGGTTGTAACCTGGCCATCTGAATAGTCCCATGGTTGTCTCATCGTATATCATCCTGTCATGCTTTTCCACATGTCCTGTCTTTTTAGTGATTCTATACAAGATTATCTTTTATATTACCCATCATGCTTTTCTTAAATTACTGTCTTTTATTATGTAATTATATTATTGTGCTGATTGCTGGTTTTTGTTCTTATTTCGTGGCCTCCTTTGTGGCACTTGCTCTTTCTGGGGTCTGACCCAGCTGGTTTTGTATGGCCAGATACCAGAGCAGCTCCAGAGGATCTACCTGTCTTCCAGCCCAATGGTGAACACTAGACGGAACCCGGGCAACGAGTGGGTTTTCTATTTTGTTTCGCTCACTCTATTGTAAAAATTATTCTTTTGAGGCGTTTAGCCGACGAGCACCTGTTAGCTCGATGCACTTTTATTTACTGTCTGCCTACGGGCTGTAAGCATGATTGGCAACTCGAGGTTGATCATGTATGACTTAACTCCTGCTAGTCCTTACATTTTGTACGACTAGCTTCATGATCATCTGGATATATAATGTTTGGGACGCCTTACAATTATATATTTGGTGATCTGATATCTTGTGATTATTATTAGTTGGTTGAGATTGAGACAATAGGATAATTTATGACCCTAAGAGACTGATGGCTTGTAGATAAACCCTCACATATCTAGACAGCCGTGACCGTATGGTGAGATGGATTCCATTTCATCATACGTAGCTGGCTATGTCCGCCCCCGCTCTCCAGTATTCTGGTTCTGGGGCGTGACACACCACCTCTATCACTTCTAAGTATTTTAATCCTTCTACGAAGTTGATTTTCAACCTCTGATTTATATATTTTAAAAGAATTAAAGGCTTCATCTTTATGCTTTAATAAATATACATATGTAAATCTAGAGCAATCATCAATGAAGGTAATAAAGTATTTATTACCTCCTCGAGATAATGTGCCACTAAATTCACATAAATTAGAGTGAACTAAATCTAGTAGATTGGTTACGCTCTACACTGTGAAAAGGTTTTTTAATCATTTTGGATTTTGCACAAATTTCACACTTATCAAAATCTTCAGAATTGCATGAAATTAATCCAGATTTAATTAATCTTTTCATAGTGCTAATACCTATATGCGCTAATCTACTATGCCATAAAGTAGATGACTCAATCATGTAAGCAGAAGTAGAAACTTTATTAATATTATTCTCAATGATACAAAGTTTTATCATACCCTCATTGGTATATCCCTTTCCAACAAACACTCCATTACGGGTCAATATCAATTTGCCCGACTTAAAGACAGACTTTATTCCAGGTTTACCCAACAAGACTCCACTGACGAGGTTCCTACTCATATCCGGGACGTGGAGTACGTTAGTCAGAGTTACTTTCTTCCCGGAAGTGAATTGGATTTCCACATCACCTGTTCCCACGACCGTTGAATGTCCTTCATTTCCCATCTGAACTTCTTGTCCATCATTGACTTCAGAATAGGTCTTGAATGATGCTTTGTCGTAGGAAACATGAACGGTAGCACAAGTATCGTACCACCATCCTGGAGCCTTCCCTTTGACCGTCATGAGTTTTCTCACCGTAGCAATTATGTCCTCTGTCTCAGTGAGATTTACCTCGCTGTTTTGGGTCTTTCGAACCCGACAGTCTCTGGCATAATGTCCTGCTTTGCCACATACAAAACAGCCGGTCTTGGGTCCTTTGGCATTGCCGGAGTTCTTGAACTTTTGTTGGTCCTTCTTAGGGCCGAGAAAGTTCCTCTTTCCAGCAGGCTTCTTGCCTTTCGCGCTCACTGCGTTAGCTTTAGAAACTCCGTTGTTCTCGGATTTTTGTATTTCCTTCGATTCCTCTTCGATTCGAAGGTGTTTTTGAATCTGTTCCAGTGAGAAATCCTCAGAGCTGTGAAGTAGTTTCTTCCGATAACTATTCCAAGATGCTGGCAATTTAGTAATTATAGCACCAACTTAGAATGGTTCCGAAAGTTCTACCTTCACTGCCCTGAGTTTGTTGACTAGAACTTGTAGTTCGTGTACTTGGGCCAGTATAGGCTTTGTATCAACCATTTTGTAATCAAAATACTTTGATATAAGAAATTTCTTTGTACCTTCTTCTTCTGCTCTGAATTTGAATTCCAGAGCCTTCCAGATGTCAATTGTCGAAGGATTTTCTGTGTAGAGGTCGTACAGTCTGTCCGACAGGGTGTTCAGAATGTGACCACGGCACAGTAGTTCGTCCTCTTTGCGCTTTTTGCGTTCTGCCTTGACCGCATCAGAATCTGCTGCAGTGGGTTCTGGAATGGGTGGCAGATCTGGATCGAGGACGTAGTAGATCTTCAGTGCTGTTAGGAGGAAGATCATCTTGTCCTGCCAGCATGTGAAGTTGGTCCCGTCGAAGCGATCTAGTTTTACTAGATCCTGATTCATGACCTTGATGCTCGAAATCGCAGCCTCGGACGCCATTATTTGCAACACTTTAAGATTGTTAGAAATTGATTGTACTTCACTGACCAGTTTTGCGAAGTTGAATATGTCGTCGAGGCTTGAATCGTGCATTTAGCAGCACTTTCCTTAAAGTGTTTCGGGCACTCCGGTAACGTCTTGGAGTCAGCACGCCAGAACACCCAGACAGCCTTTCTGCCGGAGGTTCACTAGACGCTGTGAGACACCGGCGTAGGGAAGAACACCTTTCTGGAAACTTTGGAAGAGAAAAGGAAGAGGAATGAATACTCAGATTCTGTGTGTTTTGAACTCAGAAATCTGTTGTATTTATAGATGAATTAGTGTTGTTTCGTGAAGTCGCGACCCTTCCGAAACAACATTCATTCACCTGTTCGCAGATTCATTCATCCTTTCGTTTGTTTGGGCTGCTGCAAAAATAGAAATTCTCGGGCCCGAGCCTAAGTGCACAAGTGCGTCTACAATGCGCCACTATCGCCTCTACGTCCGAGCCCGAGCCCGAGCCGGAGCCGGTGGCAACACCGGCTACATTTTCATGAAGAGGTTAAAACAACCACCATTGGTCACCCACTAGCAACCCTTTGGTTGTTGCACACTCCACATGAGTGCACATTCCTATTTAAGCACTCCCAAAACCTTTCTCTTTTTCGATGTGGGACTAAAGTTCCTTTTCTTTCCTTTTCATCTTTTAAGAACAACAAGAA
Source organism: Iris pallida (assembly GCA_029216955.1). Classification (NCBI taxonomy): domain Eukaryota; kingdom Viridiplantae; phylum Streptophyta; class Magnoliopsida; order Asparagales; family Iridaceae; genus Iris; species Iris pallida. The sequence continues at coordinate 598,004 of JANAVB010006597.1, read as the reverse complement.
AATTAATTAATTCCAACAAGGATTAGTCTAAAAATATTTTAGGATCTCAAAAGTGACTTTAGTATATTAGTAAAAGATTTAATCAATCTTACAGATAAGAGTGAATAGTCCTTGTTCGTCTTTTTATGTTTGCTTCCTTTGTCTATTAGAAATAACTAGGAAAAACTCCTAGAGGAAATCACATTGGTTTTTTTTACAATTCCTTTTTCTCTAAATATCTAGGAATAGCTACCATCGTCATTTCTCATCGCTCCATCTCCATGTCTACACTTTTCTCATCTCTCAGTTTGCCTTGCAACAACTGGAAATCTTGTCTATGAGATAACATTTCTTCTTCTTCTTTAACACTAAATTCCCTTCTAGAAAGTGAGAAATATATCTAACTCATTTTTAACACATAAAGCAAGTAAGTATACACTTGTGCAATAAATGATCTGAATATTTGTAGTATTTTCAACAAACAATCTGAAATATTAAATTATATATATTTTAAATTAAAATAAATTAAATTCATATTCGATTTTCATCCACGTTCACTTGACCGTCAATAATAAGGTCAAGATCTATGAAGTTGCGATATAGCCAGCTTACGTTGACGTCTGATCTCTTTTTCAAATCTGTTGGCGGATCCATACCAAGATATCGCCTAATAAGACCGGCAGTATCTAACCAGTCATCGAATATAGGATCACCTGTAATATTAAATTAAATTATTAGGTAACCCAATCAAGATATCGACTAAGATATTGTCTAATAAATTATCTTACCTATAATAGGTAATTCTATAATGTTGGCTACATCCCAGATAGCAGTGTCGACCAGGGCCAGGACAGCTAGGGTGACCTCCCAGGACCCACGAACCAGGAGGGCCCAAAAAATTTAATGTAAACATAAATATATTAATAATCTTATATCTAAAATAGAACTATTATGTACCGTGGACATTCTTAACACAAAATAGTTGTAGTTTAGTGGTTATATTATGTTAGACTTGCATACAAGCTATAGGTCCTTTGTATGCAATTCTAACATAATATAGGGGCCTATTTTGGAAGCTCGTCATGGCCCCCTATGAGCTCATGGTCGGCCCTGCAAGAGAGTAATGATCATTTTCTCCACTGGCAACTGAAAAATGTTGCTTTGGGACCACCAGCTCTCCCAACCAGACTTAACATCAAGTTTCTGCCTTGTTGCAGGAACTGTAACTCATCTATATATATCATGAAATCAAATTGCCTGAACAAGGCCTTTTGGATGTAGTTAACTCCCATTTGGCATAGTTTGTTATATTACGCATTGACCATGTTCCCGTAAGAATTCACAATCAAAATTTAAAAAAAAAAAAACATGGGTGCCATTGCCAATGATGCTCCAATCCAAAATTTAAAATCTGGCTCCATTACAAATGACGCCCCACTTTAGACCTTTTATTGGGCGCCATTGGTAATGACGTCCCATTCTTTCAGCTGATGGGCACATTTGCAATGGCGCTCTATCTCCCTATTTGTAAATTTTGTAAATTTGTTCTCTTTCATTAAAAATAGAAAAAAATGTATCCCTTTGTAGGTAATTTTTTTTAATTTATTTAAATAATTATTACTAATAGGTTATTTAATTTATTAGGATTACATACCTCTAATGTTTGATTTTGTGTGCAGTTGAATGGATTTTTTATTACTAGTTGTTAGGATGAGAGAGAAAAGCTTCGAGTTGAGAGCCTTGTTAGCAATTCGGTATACGGAAAAAATTCGGGACGGCAAAAGTACGAATATAAATCGGCTCAGTATAAATAAAATACGTTCAAAAATTCGGTCAAATATCCGAAAAATAAAAAAATTGAGGTTAGAAACTTCACATTTTTAAATATGTTGTCGAATTTGGTTAATTAAACAGGTTCTCAGCACGTTTTTTGTGCCAAAATTTTCAATAATTTATACATAACATGTTTAAAACCGCACATGCTTAAAATTTATGTACTGACTTGGATCTGTCAAAAGTACGCAAGTATTATACGTTTATGAAAGATACGAAAAAATTTGCGTATAATACGAATTTTATTCGGGTGATTGCTAACAAGGGTTGAGAGGCAATGCAAGTGGTGCATGCTACGAGTCGTTGAGTGAGATGATGTGCGGTGTGCGAGTGTTTGAGGCGTGTGCGTATGTGCATTCCCCGAAGTTTGAACCTAACTCCTACTCCTACCACTTTTGGACTAGGAGTGCTTGACCACCTACCTAAGATTTATAAAAAGAGAACCCATGTTAAATCTATAAAATGATTCAAGTAGCTTTTAACCATGTCATATGTGGCAGTTAGAAGAGTTATCTAAGACTTGTTCAAACTTCTGATCGATTGCCTTGCTCCTCTGATTTCAAACATGCATGCCTCCATATTGGTCTTCTCCACATGCATCATCCTTATTAGTAATAATTACAACATGTTATTCTCCCTTACCTCACTTATTACATACACAAATATTATTTACCTATTCCACCAGGAAGTTTCCTCCATCCCAACACCAAGTAACCAATTTGCAGTTCTTGTTAAAGGAGGAATTTTGACTCTAAAATCACTGCTTATGTGTATTAAGACGCGGAAACAGTCTCTTCGTCATTAATTATTATGACACTTTACTAACTAATAGTAAACATATATATAACCTTTTCCGTTAATTTTGTATCCAGATCATATAGGATACTGCAGTTGGTCATGTTTTTTTCCCTAACGTATGCGTAGAGTCAACTGAGACCTAGTAATCCTAAATATTGATTTGGTCAAAACCATGCTCTATCCGGATTCCAACCTTAAAAAGTAAAATAGTTTTATTTAGGGTCAATGTCTTTATTTCTAACTTATATGCGCAACCAGCTCAATGAAAATTTCACGCAATAAAAATACTATGAGTTAGAATATTCTTGTCACAGTTAACTCTTAATAATGTTTTAACTTGAGTTTTTTTTAAAGAATTCCCGTTGATATCTTTTCATGGTACTTGTTTATTTACATTTTAATTAGTACATCTTACCGCTGAGGTATTGATCATCGTCATTAAAAGGAACATCTGCTCTTTCTGAATCTGCATATAGTCAAACCCCATGAAGTTTCAGACTATAATTGTTTAAATTGATTAATTATTTCTCAATCTATTCCCATAAAATGACAGTGCATGTCTTTGCAAAACATCGATTAGTAAATGTCATTTGACGCTTAACTAACAGGCTATGAAAAGTAAAGTTTTATTTTCCTAGATATTGCTACAATAGTATATTTTTAGGAATACAAAAATATATGTATCCCAACTGACAATGCAAATTAATCACACAAGAGATGTCATTTCAAACTCTGTTGCACAAGACTACATAGAACAGATAAAAAAGAAGTCAGCAAATTATAAAGAATTCAATCAGTTTAGGCCAACTAAACAGTTGCAACAAGATTTCACAATGCTTCCATTTTAACTACTAGTCCATAGGAAGGAGATGCAAGTATTATGCTACAAGTAACCTTTTAGCTGCCATAGTTGCCCCTAATATTAGTAAATGAGCATTTTTCGCGTAGTGAATGTTTGATTCAGAACAGTTAGATAGTTACTATTTGTGTAGTGCCAAATAAATTAGCACTAGAAACCGATTAACAAGTCAAAGAGCTTCCTGGAGCTGTTATTGAGGATTATAATATTTGATTGTGTCGTCCTTGCTCAACTTGATTAATGTCGAAGGAGGTTTCTAGGAGTTGTTATTAAGGTAGACCTTGAGGAAGTTTTGTTGGGTGTGTTGCTTGTTTGGGAGCAACATTTGTCAATGTGATTATATGAAAAAAAATATTTCATTCACATCGGATAGAAGAGAGTACTCTCTTTTGTTTATAGTGTTAAAATCATTTCATAGGTTAAGTAGATTTGTGGTGGTGGGGGTAAGGCCCATCGAATTTGCAAGCATGTGTGCAATTTATGCACGAAATTTTCAAACTTTTTTCTTTTTCTTTTTTTTTTTATATATTAAAATTCAGTCGGTTGTTGGTCTTCCACAGGTCTATACTTACGTAATTTCGTTACGGGAGTTTCTGGTCTTCCGCAGACTTACTCACATAATACCGTTACGGGATTATTTTTTTATTTTCCTTTTTAAATTCAGTCGGTTGTTGATCTTCCACAGACCTATACTCACGTAATCCTGTTACGAGAATTTCTGGTCTTTCGCAGACCTATACTCACGTAATCCCGTAATCTCGTTACGGGATTAGTGGATGGATGATCGAGGTTAAAAATATGTTTATGTTTTCATCTTTTCACCGAAAAAACTTCGTCCAGAAAAGAGAAATCCTACCAAAACCAAAATTCCTCAAATCCTTTTTACCTCCATCTCCTCCATCGAACAAGACTATTGATCGGTTGTTGGATTCGCCACCAAGTGCATAATGTCCCGGGTCATCTAGATTTGTTGTGTATCTCGGAGGTAGATTGCCACTTCCTATGTACTATTTATGGGGACGAAATCTGTTCTAAAGACAACGTTCTTTCTGTAACGTGCCTCGAATGTCTTACTTTTTCTATTTTAGTTTCTACGATTTTTATGATTGCATACTTTAGGATTAATTGATTTAATGCATGAGCAGATTTGAAATTTGAATGAATAAAATTAGAAGATGAATGCATGATATTTTATGAGTGTCAATAACGTCACCCTATAATAAAACTCTAAATACATTTCCCAAGAAGCCAGCCCAAATCAAGTCATGAATTATTATTATATTTACTTGTTTGATTTGATTTGATTTTTACTTATTTTTTAGACTATTTTGAATATATAAATTATATTTTATTAGATTTTAAATCTTATTGTAGTTCATTCTAATTTTAAATTATGAATCCGCCTAACAGAAGTACGTCCATATCCAACTTTTTAGGTTCAAAATGGATTCTTAAAAACTTTTATTATGTTATTGTTACACATCAGCAACAAAAATCTTGTGAACTATTCATAAGTTTATATACTACTAGTCACGTTCACGTGCGTTGCATGTATAAAAAAATCAACCATAGTATTAATAAAGTATATAAAAATTTAAATTATATTATAATATTTTAAATATAATTTGAATATATTTGAATATATTTGAATATGATTTCTTATGATTATTTTTTAATTATGGATATGTGTTTAATTAGATAATGTTATGTAGTTAGTTTAAACATAATTTTAATTTTAAATATATTATAGTATCGGGTGGTTTTTAATTTTTTACATGAGATGAGAGGGTTCGGACATAGAAGATAAGAAAGGTAGTTAATTTTTAAATCTTATTATTATTATTATTTTAAGAAAATGGTTGATGATATACACGGCTTAATCTTGAACCGTTTTGAAGTCCCTTTATAATATTAGAGATATATTAAAAATTAAACATGTTAAAGTGACAAGTTTTATCTAATACATATTAAAAATTAATGCATAATATCGCCGTTGCCGGGGATCGAACCCAGGTCGTCACGTGACAGGCGGAAATATTCACCACTATACTACAACGACTTACATATTTAATTTTTTTACGTAATCTATTTTTATACTATATAACTATAATACTCCCCTACATTCGCTTTGTACATGTAATATAGATGATACCTGATCGACGAGACTACAACAGTCAGTGCAACATCAAAGTATGCGGTCGCTATGTCGACTATGAGAGGAATAATTTTTACGACGACGAAGATTGGTTGACAACGGCTATGTTTATCAAAATGATAGTCACGGAGAAGGACAATATGGGAGAGAATATGATTTCAAGTTGAAGGTCGATTTAATCTCTCTCATTGCGATCAAGGCATAGAGAGATTCATGGATTGGCTGTCGAAGGTCAACTGATTTTTTTAGGCTACATGGAGATCCTAGCAGGACAAGAAGGTGAAGTGGGCGACATGTCAACTGAGTCAAGTTGTCTTGGTGGATAGAATTATTATTCTTTAACAATATAATAGAATAATAATTGTTATTTGTATATTTTTGACAAATATATCCTGACTTTTATATTTTTGTTGTGGCCAACCTTAACATTTATAAAGGAAATAAAGAAATTTTAAATTTTAAAATCATACAAAAATAATAATTAAAATAAATAAATAGATAATAATAAAATAAGATAACAACAACAACAACAACAATAATAATAATAATAATAATAATAATAATAATAATAATAATCATCTTGTAAGTTTTAACTTGTAATGTAATTGTGATTATACGAGTACTATGATGCAATTAATTTTAAAATAAAATAATTTAATGTAATCAAGCTTGTAACGACTATTATATTATATCCAAAAGAATTTCCAAAGGCAAATGTTAAAGGCCACCCCCTTTTTACTAAGGGCCACCAACTTAAAATTTTAAAAAAATTGTAAGTTTACCATTTTGAAAACACTAAGGGCCACCAAGTCATGGCATTGTCTTCTTCCTCCATTGTCTTCTTCCTCTTTTCTCAATCCCCAAACCACTTTTCTCAATCTCCACCTCCATTGTTCCCCATCCCCTCCATTGTTGTCCCTACCTCCACCATTGGTGTCCCCACCTCCAGTGACATTAGTCTTTCTCAATTTTTTTTAAAAATTCAACCTACAGTGACTGCAGGGACACCCTGCAGTCCTATTTAAAGAGAGGACTGCAGGCAAGTCCTGCAGTCCTCAAGTGACAGAAGCTTCTTTTCTCCAAATTTTTTTAAAAAAATCCAACCTACAGTGACTGCAGGGACACCCTGCAGTTCTATTTGAAGAGAGGACTGCAGACAAGTCCTGCAGTCCTCAAGTGACAGAACGGGGAAGGGGGGGCTGTCGGGTGGAGGAGGGGGGAGAATGATCCACTACAAGAAAATGCAAATTCTGCGACACATGGAATATGTAGCCAAAAGCTAGATTTGTGTCGCCAAAGGGTTTCGGCGACATAACACGTTATGTCGCACGTATGTCGCGATAGCCTTGTCTGGGAAAGTATATGGCGACATGAACACGCCATGTCGCAGAAAGTTACCAACTTTTGGCGACATCCCACACAATTTTTTTAAAAATTAGTTTCGGCGACATATGATTTATGTCGCAGAATATTAGTATATTTTGCTACATAACACATGTCGGAAAAAATAGTTTTTTGAATGTATAGGATATGACTTTCTGCAACACAATTTGTGTGATGTCGCAAAAGCTATTTTATATTGTTTATGTTTATTTATTGTAAGAAATAATATATATTTTTCTTTTCGCAGATATTTTTCAACATAGATATGCAAAAAACTTATTTTGAAATTAAATTATAAAACTAAAATTCATATTAAAAGAACTTAGGAACGAAGAGCAACAAGTTGTACCCATAACATGAATCCAATATAATATCTTAAAACAGTTTTCTCATAAAATAATCCATTAATGCAAATATCTTAACAACTTCAAGTAAATCATTCAACAAGACATGTAATGTATTCCAAAAACGTATTGTATTCCAGCTTAGATAACTATAATGTAGACAAAAGTACATTAATTTACTGTCTTCCCAAAAAATTGTCCGAGTCTATTTCCAAAAAATTTGCCCGAGTCTCTTCCCAAAAATCGACTTGTTGTCCATGTGATCCTGCAAACAAAAATTAAAGAAAACAGAATTGTAAGTAAAACAAAACAAAATACATAAAAAAATGAAATTTATCTCTATAACTAATTACTATTAAAATATTTTTCTTGACTCTATATTATAATAACTGAAATAAAACACAAGAACACCAAGCTCTATCAAATTTTGATATTGCACAAAATAAAAGAATGTTTAGAGGAAAAGTCAAACTCTAAAATACAAATATGGGTAAAAAAGTATAAGCAATTAGAAGGTCTCTGGAACATCAAGACAAAGAATAAATAATAATTTTAATTAATTTGAAGGTTGTCCTGAAAGAATCATCCTAATAAAAATGACACTTGCATGAACACATACACATGATAAAGTTACGAACATGAAACGGATACGAATACGAATACTAGATACATGAGACAAACATTTTAAAATATGGGTACCCAAGCATAAGAACAATCAAGATAGAGATATACCCAAAAGAAGTCGCTGCCTAGCATCCCTCAGGTGAATCCTCCCCATATTGATCCGACGAAAGTAACCCACATCTTTGTATCTCAGCTGGCATATTTTGTAATGGCATGTCTCACCACTTCATCATCATAATTTTTTATCTCAAATTTATCCTGCAAACAAATATTCAGTAATACATATCATGAATAAACAGTATATAGAAATAAACCTAATTATATAAACTAGTGAATAGATCCACTAATACCCGAACTCTTTGAATAATTGACTTCTTTAGGGAGTCATCGATGTCATCCCAATACGTGATGTCCTGAAGTGGTACGGCAGCCCGGATTTCGATACAATCTGGTTTGCAAGGGGAGTAGCATTTTTCCCAACTGGAGCCCTTTCCGTGGAAGGAATTGGCACTTGAAGCTTGCCGATTTTTTGTACCATTTCTCTACTGTTTTACCACGTGTCTTACCCGTGTATTTTTCTTTTGAGAGCCTTTCAAGTTAATTTTTTGGATTTTTGGTAGAGATCAAGTTGCATAAGAAAAAAATCAGACTAAAATTTACTATTGAGCTTTTCTATCCACTACTTTCATACAAAATAGTAGAATCAGACTTAAATCAAACTGAAATCAGACTATTGAGCTTTTCTATCCATGAAAAAATCAGACTGAAATCAGACTAAAATTTAAAATCTGACATTGACTAACCAAAGCACCAATACATGCTCATACAAAATTTGAGCCATGTCTATATCTGACACAAATTCGACATTGACTAGCCAATGCACCACACATATTACATGGTTGTCATATCTACACCATGTCATACTGGTATACAGAGTACATACTCTTGGACTAAAGAAATAGAAGGCTAAATGTCAAATTTGTAAAACCAAGTGTACTTGAGCAGTCTCAACATAAGTTTGTGGACTTTGGAGTCATATCTGCTCAGTAAACCAATTTCACGACATCAAAGAATTGCCAAACGTTAACTAATACAAAGGAACTTTAGTTTCACATTCATGCAAGTAGGTTGTTTATTACAAAGGTGTACCTCACTCCAAGGAATCATACTGGATTCTGTAATTTGCCATAATGTAACTCATAGTGTAACTTTCTCCATCCAAAAATTCTGCATCCAATCATACTGGATTCTGCCCTTGTATCCATTTTAACTCATAATGTAACTTTCTCCATCCAAAAATTCTACAATTTACCATAGCTATTACTCCGAAAAAATATCAAGCAGTACGATCTGGACTTTAATTATTTTCAGAAACTGAGATTTAGGGGTTATTGGTGCAATTTACCATAGCTGTTACTCTGAACAAATATCAAATAGTACCATCTTGTTATATTGCAAAGTGTACAGATTATGGTTGACCTCACTGAGAAATCATAAAACATACAAGGGCTTCATGCTTATAACAAATTCAAAACTTTTCAGCCACAGTTATATGACAACCTCTAGATTGCATTTCTAAACTGAAAGTTGGATTATAACATATTAAACATGACAGTAAGGATACGATTAAGTTACCTGCACCACTGGCTAGTGACTCCATAGGAGTGGGCACATGCAATTGAAGGTTATTGGACCCCTTAGTCATGTTATCTTCAGGTGTAGAAACAAGGCGGGATGATTTTCGAGTGGGACCATTGTATACGACCTAAAAATAAAAAATACATAGGTATTAAGGCATTGTAGTAACATAATTTAAACACAACACTGAAAAAGGAAAAATGATCACCTCAATTTCTGGTTTGTATTGCCAGGTCCAACGCCCCTGCACTATAAGACAAGCATGTGCTGTAGCAGACCCTGGAATGGTCAAAGAGATGAGCAGTCCTTCAAATGCTTCTTCAACCACTCTCCATATATGTTTGCAATACAACAGTCAGGTTGCCAGTGCTACTCTTCAGCCTCAGCAACTTTAGCAGGTCTAGCCTCAGCTACTGAATCAGATGAAGAGAAGATGGAAAGGAAGACAGTACAGATCACTATGAAGCCTCCATCACACCTCCCTTCATTGACTTCCTTGGAGTAAGAACCACTTGATAAGAAAAAAAATAAAAATCCAACACGTAATTGTGTTTTATTGTTGGCTAGAAGATTAAGTTACCTAGCTCAATTACAACATCAGCAAAAGAAGCCTTTATTCCTAATCCTAGGGTCGGTTATGTGAATACTCCTTTTCCATTTAGCTCTGTGAAGGGTCACGTCGTGTAACACAGCAACAACAATGACCATATCCTTCTTTAAAACTTCATCGCGATGTAGCTCTTTTCCTTGTGACTCATTTATCTATTACTTTATCGCTCCTTGCTTGTTAGAGGATTTTGTTCATTTGCTAGTGGCCAAGTGTTCAAGCCATTTTGTTGCGCTTCTAGTTATAAGCTTACTTGTTAACTATAGTACCTGTCAAAACATGGAATTTTGACTATATTGTTACTTCTCTCATATTAGTTGGATCAAGGAAGAGAATAAAGTAATGCAGTTGCTAGCTTACCCTGACTGTAAATGTTACACTGATATTGTTTGTCCAGATAGAAGAGATTCTCGAGTTCCCAAGAGAAGGTACCACTTGATGAATAATGTAAGGTGCTGGTTAAGCCTACAAAAGTTATTAGTGAAAGCTGTTAGATATGTTTGTTGTTGATAAATGGTCCTTCCGAAAAATGATTTTTATGTAGTCAATCAACAAGATTATCAAATAGTTAAATTTCATTATCATATTTTAATTTGTTCTTCTGATACCTGCATAAAACTTAAACTAGACAACGTGTACTAATTCGTAGTATAAAACTTTTGATAATTTTGCTTCCGGAATTTCCAATGTATCTTGTGCTTAGAGTTTATCTTTAGTGGTTTCACCTAGGGTTTGTTGTAGGGGTTTTCTTGGACGTAATCTAATGATTGTAAAGTGAAGATAAATCATCTCCATATAGTTGGCTGGCCAGCCATATACTCCCACTTTAAATTTATTTATGAACTTTTCAACTTGCCAACAGAGTGAGAACAAAATGAGAAGAGGAAGTTCCTTTCTCCACCATATCATGTGTTCTACTTCTACATAAATCCACAAACACCTCACTAGGAAGTATTTCTTATGGGTTCTTCCTCTTTGGTAGATCGGAACACAACAACGCAAAGACTAATTTTAGAGTGTACTATTATATTTTGGAGGTTTTTGTCGCTATCTAACACAGAACAATATGATATAGCACTAAATTTGAAGTATCAATGCTTACTAGTTTTGGCCCACTTCACCCAATTCCAACAAGTTATCATTCTATTGTCTTCTAATTATTTATCTTTGTTGATTTATGAGGCAAAAGATAGATGCACCTTTCATCTTTGGAAGCACAAATACTCCAAAACTGGAGCCATACTGTATCACTATAGGTGTCCGATAGCAGATGATACAGGGATACTATAAAATATACTAGAACACACCAAAAATGGTGTCATGTTCGTATTGTATCCTGTTCATATCCATGCAACACACCTGCAGCGTAGGAATGTATGGTGATCTCCCATGAATGTAGTCCTTGCTTTCAGTGGCTCTGTTTTTGGTTTTCATACTATACATATATAAGCCAAATTCTCAACTAAGTTGTAATGTTGTTGGTATGTCTACTTGGTATTAACTAAGAGGTCCCAAGTTCAATCCTCAATGTTCTCTTAAGTGATGCCTGCAAATGGCAAGAGGCTGATGAATAAATCATGGACATACAATATGATGATACAAGTGATGCCTGCAAATAACAGTACAAGGATAAAAGAACACCAATAGCAACAAAGCATTTATCCCAATTTTCCAAGTTCGGTTTTGTGTTCATTAATCCTTTTCATTCATATCAATAAGAGCCATCTCCTCGATAAGTTTAGAAATTAACATAACCTTTATTTTTGCTCCAATCCAGGTTTAACTCTATCGCTGGTCCTATTGTGTAGCTACTCCTGCTGCTACAATCCTGTCACTCACAACATGTGCATCAATCAGTCACCATTGCACATCTGAACCATCTAAGGGATATATTATTGTCTCAGAATGATGTCACCAACCCCCCACTAATGTACTCTTCATATCCTTTCATCAGTTGTATTGCATCTTATCTATCTCAACATTCCATCTATGATCATCATTTGGATATGTTCCTTCGTTACCATGAGGCATGTCTTTTTTGTACGGTTTTCTTATAGTTGTATAATTAGCTTTCCTTCTTTTCCAAGGGTATCTACAGTTTGATAATTACTCAAAAAGTAACAGAAAATAAATCTAACAAAATACATACCTCTCTAAAATTTGATAGGGATCCTTGACAAGCTCAAGTTTTTCCATCAATCCAAAGAGAATACCGAACATTGGGAAAAATTCTATGGAGCAAAAGTTTTGGAACCTGTAGAAAATCAATGACATCAGAACCATTTCAAACTTCTAATACTTCTTTACATCGAAACAAATCTAACATTACATGTAGGCAGAAAAAATGTCAGGTTTATATATATGAAATAATCTTGTTTAATACACCAATACTATATGTCAGGTTTATACATATGAATCTTGAAATAGCAAGCACAAGAATATAAGAGCACTAGTCCAATTGCATGTTTCCAGTGGATACTCAAAACTCTGATAGTCTGAAATATGCTTGAGATCCATAAACCTAATTCAAATGCCAAATTAAGCAGGTGATGAGATAGTGACATGACAAAAAAAGGTTGTGCTCATTATTTATAAGTTGTACTCATTATTTATAAGTTGTACTCATTTTTTGCTGTCAATTTGAGTTGCAAATAAAATTAATGGTTGGTTTCCCCATCTTTTCGCAGTATTTCTAGTCATTAACATTGTATGTGCATGACCACACCTTCCTCCTCCAATGTCATGACCTCGGCTTGATTAGTATAAACTGTCAAGGAGTATGACATCACGTGTGGCACAACGATAGACAAAAAGGAAGAGGAACTTCTGAGAGTGGTAGTCGACATGTACTATATACATTTCCTCAATTGCTTAACTAAGTATTGGACACGTCCACTCCAAAATCTTTAGTGAATACACACGTACACTCCAAAAATATTGTATCTTTAGCGAATCTAAGGTTTAGGACACAAATCAAACACGAAAACTCCAATAATTCAATAAACACAATGTTGTGTCTTACCATGATAAATAGAAAATAAAATTTACAGAAATAATGCCAAAAAATCGTAATATCATAGAGGATATGTAGAAAACCAAACCCTAATTAGTCAACTAACATATTATCCCAAATCAAACACTAACAAAATCATTTGACGGATAGAAAGCCTAACAAAATCAAACCCTAATTTGAAGCAGAGACGATCAAGTCCCGACATATACATATAATAAAAGCCAATAATATTCTCAATCCTTACAAAATTAACCTACTAAAAATATTAGGTCAAGAAACTCACAGTGGATGGAGGAGGGAACCTCTCGTTCGAAGTTCACGATGGAGATAGAGGAGGGAACCTATCGATCGACTGTGCGCACGAGAGAGATGTCCGCGGGAGAGAGAGAAGTCCAAAGGAGAGAGAAAGTGCATGAGAGAGAGAGAGAGAGAGGGGTTGCGGGAGAGGAAACCTAAAACTGTTCGGGTTATGGGTTTTTTTTTGAGTTGTGGGTATTTTGAGTTCTATGTTTTTGTTTGATTTTTTTTGGTATTATTTAATTAAAAAATAAAAATGATTTCCTGACATAGGTACATGTCGGCAAAGAAATAATGTCCTTCTGCGACATGTGGATGTCGCTATAGATAGAGGATTTTTGGCGGGGCTACTATTTAGCTTCCCTCCAGAAAAATTTATATGGATTCTGCGACATGCTAAAATTCATGTCGCCAATACATGTAAAAATTAGCTTTTGGGGACATAAAAGACCATGTGTCGCTAAAACATGTTGCTAAAAATACAATTTCTTGTAGTGATCGGGGAGGGGGGGGGGGAGGGGGGGGGGGGGGGGGGGGGCTATCGCCTCGGGGGAACAAGGGGGCGAGTTTTGGGTTTTCTTGTTTTCTATTTTCTTTTTTTTTTGGTTTTATCCTCTTGGTGGCCCTTAGTAAACTTGTGAACTTTAGGTTGCCCTTAGTAAAAAGGGGGTGACCTTTAACATTTGCCTTTCCAAACCAAACATTTGAATTAGATTTACAATTAATGCCAATTACATTTGCGTTGTCCAAACATACAAACCAAACACTTCCCAAATGGCAAATGTGTGCCTATAGCTCGATTCTATCAATCAGGTTGATCAACCATCAGGGAAGATTTTTGCTAGTTCAAAAGTTCTTCAACACATCAATCTTCCCAACGCATCAATCTTCACATCATCATCTGTTAACCACACCACTACCACTCTCATTTCTATGAATGAAAGATGCGTCTCTAGCTGATTATAGACCGATTAACCTCTGCTGTGTCTTAATTACCGCCTGATGAAGGACTCTTTGACATGACACAAACAAGCTCCGAGAAAAAGAAATTTAGAACTGGAAATTGTTGAGATACCCAATTTCGGGGTTGGTTTTTATGAAAAATCCACCCGCATGATGGGTTTTATGAAATATCCAGAATTATATATTTTCACGTTAAATATTCCAAAATTCCCTTTAGATGCTTTGTATTTACAAAATTATCATTTTGATAATATTATAACTACCCCTTTGCACAAATTTGGTCATATATATGTATTTGAATTCACAAACTCAGATTTGGATTGCGATTTTCGTCTTCTTCTTCTTCACGAGATATCTGAATTCCATTGCTCTCATCTTCAGCAGAGATCGCAAAGATCGTTCGTAGTTACTGTGCTTTTTTTTCAGTCGAACACCGATTATCGCTCATCGCCATCATCATCATCATCTTCGTGGAGAGATTTAAAGTTTTCCGGCGATTACGTCAATTGTGGAGAGAAAATCTTCTTCTTCTTCTCCATAAGAGTTAGCATCATTTTGAAAGAAGAACGGAAAACTCTTGAATTTTTATTGCTGACAAATTTTTTTCTACAAAAAACAAAAAATTAGGTTTCTGTCAACTATTCTCCGTCATTTTAATACGGAGAATGACCATTCTCCGTGATTTTAACACGGAGAATGACCGTTCTCCTGCATTTTAACACGAGGAATGGTCATTCTCCATGATTTTAACAACGGAGAATGGTCATTCTCCTACATTTTAACACGGGAAGTGGCCATTCTCTGCCATTTTAACACGGAGAATAAAAATTCTCTGTGATTTTAACACAGAGAATTGTCATTCTCCGTGATTTTAACAACGGAGAATGGTCATTCTCCGTGTTAAAATCATAAAGAATGATCATTCTCCTGTATTTTAACACGGGAAATGGACATTTTCGTCATTTTAACACGGAGAATGACAATTTTTCGTCAATTTAACACAGAGAATCACTACAAAAATTTGTCAGATTAGCGACGTTCCAAAACGTCGCTAATCTCGGCCAAAATGTCGCTAACCTAAATTAGCGACGTTTTCAGCGACGTTTTGGAAACGACATAAAAAAGCGTGTCACTAATCGAGAAAACGTCGCTATGGCGACGTTAGTTAGCGATGTCGATAACATCGCTAATTAGCGACGTTATTTGCGACGTTCTCACGTGGACGCTAATTAGCGACACAATTTGCGACGTTATTGTGTGGTCGCCGTTTAGCGACACTTTTGCGACATTTTGGCAACGACGTGCTGACATCAGATTTGGTACCACATGTTGCCACGTCAGCAATTTAGCGACACTTTTAGCGACATTCATTAACGTCACAAAAATTTAGCGACGCATATTAACGTCGCTAAAAACGTCGCTAAGTTGAAAAAAAAATAAAAAAATAGAATCCAGAATGCAAATGGAGCTGGAGCTTGAGCCAAAATACAGAATCCAAAATACAAAATACAGAATCCAATCCCTGGGTTCGCCGACCCCCTCGGTGGAACACTCAACACCGGCACGCACAAAATATTCCAGAATAACAAAAAATATTAAAAAAAATAATATCCTCAACGAACATAGTCAATAATATCCTCAACGAACAAAGTCAATATCCTCAAATACGTACAAAGTCAATATCCTTAACGAACAAAGTGAATATCCCCAAATACGTACAAAGTAAAAATATAGTACATTCCGAAAATGCAAAAATGAAACTACTGATCGTCTGGAGCTGGAGCTGGACCCGGTGCTGGAGCCAGAGCTGGAGGAGGAGCGCCACCAGATGACTGTCGTCGCAACGCCAGGATCGTCTGATACTCCTCCGGTGACAACAGGTGGACGAGCATGTCCTCCCGTGCACCGCCGGATGTAGACGATGCTCCCGGCGTACCAGCAGACGGTCGCTCCGTAGCCATCTCCTGTAACTGCTGCATCTGCTCGACCAGCCGCTGCGTAGCCTCCTGCGTAGTACGGATCATCTGTCGCAGCGCCTCAGTAGTCTCCTCAAGCCTCTCAAAGCGTGAGATGAGCGCAGAATCATCTGTATGCGACGCCACCATCCTCTGCAGCGTCTCGGCACGCAGAGCTGCGATCTGCGCATCGACACTCTGCTGGTGGCGGAGCGACTCCTCTGTCTGTGCGGGGCCGGGCACACTAGTGGCGGTCATAGAGGCCTGTGACGCAATGAAGGC
The DNA here is from genome assembly GCA_029216955.1 of Iris pallida. Lineage (NCBI taxonomy): Eukaryota > Viridiplantae > Streptophyta > Magnoliopsida > Asparagales > Iridaceae > Iris > Iris pallida. The sequence goes on along the minus strand of JANAVB010006597.1, from coordinate 581,274 downwards.
ACCACAGAAGCCCATACCATAGTACGTACCCCTATGCATGCCACCAACGGCCCTCATCCACAGCTCGTCATCTGACTGAACTGCGGTGGCCGGGGGCTGCTAGAAAGTGCTAGCACCAGCTCCCTCTGACCGTGTCAGCCCGGCCTTCTAAGCCTCAAAAACTCGACCTAGAAATAACATCTATATGAATTCTCACGTGGTCGCTAAAAATTAATATTAATGAACTAGCATTAAGTAAAACTTCAAAAACTCGGCCTACAAATAACATCTATATGAATGCTCTACGTAACTAAAAATTAATATTAATGAACTAGCATTAAGTAAAACTTACATAGGTGTCCCGGGCTTTGTCGTCTACGAACCGCTCTCCCTTCGTGTGCGTGGCGAGGAGCAAGGTCACCATATTCGGGTCTTCTCCCGATTCAACCTGTTACGAAATTATTATATGATTTGTCAGTTAAGTTGAAAGAAATATATACTAAAGTATTAATTATGGATATACGGAGAGATATGTACCATATGAGTGAAGAAATCCATGATGGACCGCGTGACCCACCACACCACTGCGACCCCGCGTGTCGCGTTCTTTTAGACGTCGCGGACTTCTCCTTGTAGGTTCCCTCCTCGAATCTCCTCTTCATTGCCGCCCAGTCGACGGCAGAGATCCAACCCTGAATAGGCTTCCCCGGCGCTCGCGATCCTTTTGGTCGAGGATCGCGTCCCTAATGAGCTTGCTGGCGACGCTGAAAAAAATAGACTCGACAGCAACGACGCGGTAGGGAGGGAAAAAGTAAGTCCGCTGAAAAAATTATAGAAGTACGTAAGTTATAACATAACATACTAAATGTTAAAAGGAAATAAACTTTTACGTACCGAGAAGTGCTCAAACCAGAAGGCCTTCTTGTCGGCCGGGACATCCCTCCAGTTGATCCAGGGCCCCCCGTAGTTCTGTCGCAGGAATGTCCCCAGCTACCGGTGTACGGAGGAGGGATAATACCTGTAAAATGGAAATTAAAATTTATTAAACAAGTTTATAATAAATTTAAACAAATTAAATGCAACAATATTTTTACTTACCACCTGGTCCGAGTACAGGCCCAAATCTCCAACCTCAGATCCCCCTCCGGGCGACACGGAGGATCTGTCTCAAATGGGAGCTGCAGCCTGCCCCTGCCCCCCTGTCCCTACCCCTGCCCCTACCCCTGCCCCTGCCCGCAGCCTGTCCCTTGGCCTCGGCCTCACCCTCGACGTGGGCCTTGCCCTCGCCCTCGGCGTGGGCCTCGCCATCGCCCTCCCTCGGCGTGGGCCTTGGCCTCGGCCTGCTTCTCAGTAGTGGGATTGGCCTTTGGAATACTCGACGGTACTGGCTGCGTAGAAGAAGAACCCTAGCCTGGAACTGCTAGAGCCGGGTATGGAGACACTGCCGACGACTAGACCGCTAGTGTATACTGGAGTGCGGGAGGATGACGAGTCGGTAGGAGGAGTGGTAGATGGAGACTGTCGGACTCGTTGACTCCCACCAGCACCGGAACCAAAGGATTCACGTCGAGCCATATCTGAAAAAATACAGAAGTAAACCATACTACATCTAAAAAATAAAAGTAAACCATACTACATCTGAAAAATAACAAAAGTAAACCATATTACATCTGAAAATTAAACATATTCAATCCTCTTCTGAAAATTTATCTTGTTCCGAGTCCTCTTCCTCTTCCTTTTCACTTCTATCAACTTCCTCTTCCTCTTCTGATACTTCTACCTCTTCCAATGATGAAACATGTCATGAAAAACTTTCGTTGAGTCCATATCGACAATATTTGTAATAAGAGGTAGTTCATCTTCCTGATAAGCTATCTCGTCGACATCGAAGGTATTTCGAGCTTTAGTCGTACAGACTGTCCACCAATCTGATCTCTCGGTTCCTCGTTTTGGATAGTTGGTAAAGTAAACTAGCTGAGCCTGGCTTGCTAGAACAAACGGCTCATAAGCTTGATATATATCGACGACGATAATTTATGTCAACAAGACCATGTTTGTCAACTCTCCAACCTCGACAATGGGTCGGATCAAACCAGTCACATCTGAACAAGACGATCTTACAAGGTTCTATAGCATAATTGTATGTCAGTTCCACAATCTCCCGTAAGACGCCAAAGAAGTCATTGCCTGGGTCGACGTCTTTGTAGTTTGAAGATTTTATGCACAAACAACTATTCTTCGTAGAATCTAAATCCAAGAAGTCGTCTTATTCGAGCATTTGTTGACTTGAACCTGAAGCCATTTACGTAGTAACTTGGCCAGGTCTTCATTTGATAAATTGGTCCCTTGGCTATAGTTTTAATATACTCATTCTCAAGGATTGCCTCCGGACGATCAACCTAAATACCAAATAAACGATGCTAACTTAATTATTCTGTGCAAGTATATACGTAAAAAAAGTAAATTGTGAAGATATCCGTACATATACTCTCAACCAAAAAGGAAAATGAAGTCTCACTTGCTGTTCTACTTTCTCCTCGGTTGCGTACGGATTGTTGGACGTTACCTCATCCTTAAACATGCTGAAAAGCAACGAAGCATAGGTATATTAGTTATATTGAGAAGCAACGAAGCATGCGAAATAATTTTACTTACCCCTCTAGCTTGTCCACTTCTTCCTCGTCGCAGTTGAGCAATACATATAACATTGCAGCGCTAACCTCGTCGTCATTTAGATATCTTTTTTTTTATTTTACCAGATGGTTTTCCGTAGACAGTAAATACTTTCAGTTTTGCCTCAATACCAACTTCATAGCCGTTGTCATTTCTGGGAGCTCTTGTTCTGTTTGTAGCAATATGAGGCTGAAAATACATGGAACAGAAGTTTGAAATCTTCTCAAGGACATATGCTTCACAAATAGAACCCTCTACCCATGCCTTATTTTTCACCTTCCTCTTGAGGTGGTTCAACTGTCGCTCGAACGGGTACATCCAACGATAACCGACAGGTCCAGCAACAAGAGCCTCATGGATAAGATGAATCGGCAAATGCTCCATTGAGTCGAAGAATGCAGGAGGAAAAACTCTCTCAAGTTTGTAAAGTGTTACCACAATGTCCTTCTCTTGCTTCTCTAAACGATCGACGAGCAACTTGCAAGAACAAAGATCTCTGAAGAATATGCTAAGCTCTGTTAATGGATCCCAGACTACCGACGGTAATAATTCCCAAAATGCAACAGGAATTAACCTCTCCATGAATACGTGACAATCGTGGCTCTTCATTCCGGTCAGTTTACACTCCTTTATGTCGACACATCTTCTTAGATTAGAGACGTATCCGTCCGGAAATTTCAAGTCCTTGATCCATCTACAAAGTCTCACTTTGTCCTCCTTGTCCAGCGAGTAGATTGCCTTAGGCCGCAAAAGCTTTTCCTTTCCGTTGTCTATCATGTGCAATGTAGGGTGTCTGCATATTTCGGCTAAGTCCAATCTAGCCTTCTGATTGTCTTTTGTCTTTTCCTTGACGTCCATTACAGTATTAATTATGTTATCAAACACGTTCTTCTCGATATGCATGACGTCTAGGTTATGTCTAATCAGATTTGTGCTTCAATATGGCAGATCCCAGAATATACTCCCTTTGGTCCAATTATGATCTTCGCCAAATCTCTCGCAACGGCTGCTCGTTGTAGGATCTTCAATAGCACTTAGGATTTCTTTTACTTGCTTCCATGTGTCCTCTCCGGACCACATTAGCGGTGGATCGCCCTTCTCCATAGCTCCGGCACGGAAAGCAGTTCTGTTCCTACGGTACGGATGGTCTTTCGCTAAGAACTGCCGGTGACAATCAAAGAAGCATGGCTTTCCTCCGTGTCTCAAACGAAAAGCCAATACGGACATGAAAGCCGACCATGAGTGCTCCATCCAGATAATATTCCATAAGCCGAAAAGTCGTTGATTGTCCACATTAGTGCTGCCCGCATCTGAAAATTCTATTTTTTTCGAAGCATCATACGTGTATGCCCTGTTTCCTATAGCTGCTTCAGCTCATCTATCAACGGCTGTAAGTACACGTCGATGTTCCTCTTCGGGTTGTTAGGACCGGGGATGATAATAGTTAAGAACATGTAAGGTGTCTTCATGCACATCCAAGGCGGTAGGTTGTACGGAGTGAGGATTATCGGCCAGCATAAATATTGGGAGCCTGAAAGACCAAATGGGGTGAAATCATCAGAGCAGAGCCCCAACCTTACATTACGCGCATCATAAGCAAAATTAGGATATGCTCGATCGAAGTGCTTCCACGCTTCTCCATCAGATGGGTGATCCAACACCCCTTCGGTCTATTTTCGCTTGTGCCAACTCATATTTTTGGCAGTCTCTTTCACCATGAACAACCTCTGCAATCGCGACGTCAACGGCAAGTAGTGCATTGAAGCAGTCGGTCTTCTAGACTTGCCTGCAGCAGTTGGCTTGTAGCGATCAACACCACAGAATCCGCACACTTCTGCATCCTTGTGATCTTTGTAGTAAAGCATGCATACGTTCTGACAGCAATCGATCTTGTCGTATCCCATCCAGAGGGATCTCACCATCCTCTTAGAGCGGTAGAAGTCTTTCGGTAACTTGGCACCCTCCGGCAAGATATCGGTAATCAACTCGAGCACTCTATTGTAGCATTCTTGCGACATGTTAAAATCAGACTTTATGCTCAAGAGCCGAGTGATCACCTCTAACGATGAATGGTCCTCAAACCAGGGTACAAAGGAGTCCTTACTTTCTCCAGTAACTCCATGAACTTCGCGGTATCGACATTCGGTGCCTTCTGATCAGCTGTGTCACGATTGTATGGATTGAAACTAGGCCCCGCAGCGTCGAAGACCATGTTCACGTACTCGTTGTCGACACCAGTTCGGTTGTGGACATTCATATAAGGCTCCACATAAGGCTAAACATAAGGCTCCACATAAGGCTCCGCTTGGAATGCTAAAGGTACAAGCTCTCCGTGTGCGGTCCATTGGTAGTAATTCGGAAGGAAACCCTTTGTGTATAAGTGATACGTCACATCCAATTATGGTTGAAACTTCATGTTCCGACATTTTGCATACGGGCGCTTAATGTTCATGCCGTCCATGGATTGAGGAAACGCCTTCGCGAATTGGAGGAATTGTTCTACTCCGACGATGTTTTCATCTCGCACACCGCACCTGTCATCTCGAATGCGGTTGTACATCCACGAACGGTCTAGCAGATACATAGATATAGCCATTTCTAGATATCTGCAAATATGAATAAACTTCAAAACTAAAACGAATATATATACTATATACTTCATACATACATATATACTGCGAGCCCCCTAGGGGCCCCACCCGAGCAGCAGACCCCCCAACCCCACGAGCAGCAAGAAGGTCCTAACCCGACGTACGGCCGTGACTCGGGACCATTCCTATGAGTATCGGGATCAAGGAAAATAGACGACGGCATTAACCAACCAACAAAACTACGTGTTACAAATATCGGCACTATCGGTACGTGGTTTCAAATCGGAGTATCAGATTTTTCGGTGTCGGAAAACAAATAATTATTACTAAATTATCAGATTTTTGGCACTATCGGTGCCCTTGACCCAGCCCCCCCTCCCCCGCCCCCTCTACACCACCCCTAACCCTAAACCGAACCCTATCCCTAACCCCTCCCCCACCAGCCCCCCTCCTCTCCAGCCCCCCTCACCCCCCTGCTCCCCTCCCCACCAACCACCCTAACCCTAACCCGAACCCTTACCATAACCCTCCCCTCCCCCCCACCCCCCCCCCCCGCCCTCACCCCCAGCCGCCCTCCCCCCCCCACACACACCCACCCCTAACACGAACCCTAACCCTCCCCTCCCCCCAGCCCCCCTCCTCACCCCCAGCCGCCCTCACCCCCCTGCCCCACCCCTCCAGCCCTCCAACCATTCCTCACCCCAACCACCCGCACCCCCCCTGCCCCTCCCCCGAGCCACCAGCACCCCCCCAACCACCAACAACCAAAATAGAGAGAGAGAGAGAGAGAGAGAGAGAGAGAGAGAGGAGAGAGAGAGGGAGTCACGTACCGGAGGAGAGTCGCCGGAGAGAGTGAGAGCGCCGGAGGGAGAGAGTGAGAGTAAAATGGGGAAAAATGAATGGGTGGGGGGGGGGAAATTTAATTTAATTAGAATTTAGCGACGTTCATACTAACGTCGCAAAATTAGTCACTATTAGCGACGTCATAGCAACGTTTCGCGACGACTAGCTCATGTAACTAATATACGTCGTTGTCACGTCGCTATTTTCGTCGCTAGTAGCGACTGTTAGCGACGTTTAAATTATACGTCGCTAATGTCCACAATTTAGCGACGTTTTACGAACGTTGCTAAATTTACGTCGCCAATTAAGCAGATTTTAGTAGTGAATGGCCATTCTCCATGTTAAAATGACGGAGAATGGCCATTTTCCGTCAATTTAACACGGAGAATGACAATTCTCCGTGATATTAACACGGAGAATTGCTATCACGGAGAATGGTCATTCTCCTGCATTTTAACACGGAGAATGACTATTCTCCTGCATTTTAACACGGAAAATGGCCAGTTGAAACTTTAGAGGACCATAACTTTTGACTTCGATGTTGAAATGAGGTCCGGTTTGTCGCAAAAGGAGCGTATTTTCGAGGAGCCTGAGATAAACAACTTCATTGTTTGTCGGCCTTCCAAAATTTTAGAATCGCAAAATAATGATGTTGGACCTCCATTTTAACAGTTTTACCGTTTGTCGGCCTTTCCGAAATTTTCCGACGAGTTTTTGAAGTAAGGTTTGAAGATTTTCGAAAAGAAAACCTTGATTCGAAAGTAAGCAGCGTATGCAAGAAAAAGGAAGAATCGAAACGTTATTTTTGAAGAGTACGTTTCGTGAGTGTTTTCAATAAATTAGAAGGACAAAAATGTCATTCCGAACCCTTTTATACATTTTTCGCTAATTCTGAACACGCAATAAAATATTATTTTGCGGTAAATTTTTCATAAAACTTTTGCGGTTTTTGGACATTTCATGAATTTTTCCAATTTAGAAAAATCCGAAAGCACCGCTCCTTTACGAAAAGAGTATCAATTGGATGTTCTTTATAGCGCAAAGAATCAGAAAGCCGGAAACCATATGTTTCACAACTGACATCCATAGCCAGAACGACACAGCTCAGAATCTTCAGTCATCATTCCACCACTCTATATCAGTCACTTGTCAACATTTGGCGAGATTATGGACAATAAAAGCTGACAGTGCAGTTCAACTCCAAACAGCTATAATAGCATTTGAAATTCTTTCACTATTATCTCACAATTACAATTTACAGAAGAACTTTCAAAAGTGTATGATGTTTCAAGTTTCAACATTGAGAATCTCATATATCTCCAAGGCAAAGTTGCAACCCCATGAGCGTGATGATGGTCACTCTCAGAGACATACACCCCCATTAAATTGTTGAGAAAAAAAATCTGAGATGAACAAACGAACCGAATTTACAGTAACCATATTAACAGTCTATTATGCCTACAACCAACGAAAACTTGAAGCATATACTTCGGAGGATAGGCATAGGCCTATAAGCTCTATAGTCTATATGTATTAACACACAATATTTTCTTGACTCATTTGCTTCAGGCAGAAAAAGATTGACCTGCCAATGAGACTAGAAACCACATCAACGTCTCGCCTATAAGAAGTACAGAGAGATTTTGATCTCAACTTTTGGTCTCTTGACGAAAGAAGCCTCCATCTGCTCAGTGAGATTTTCCATGTTCCAAGTATTATCCGACGACCCACTATCTACTTCCGCTAGCATCTCCTGATAATGCGGTATACCTGAATCAACATCTTTTTTGTCATCAGACAACCACCGAGTCCCAGGATGGATCATTGATGCCTGGAAGCTTCTTATTCATATCTAAGAAATCAACATTGGCATCAACTGGCAAATCGTCAAACTGCTCCATATGTTCATTCTCTGCTTCAGGCACTGAAAAGTCCTCAGCTGGGTCATTCAGGAACTCCCCATTCGGAACCATCCTTTGTGAAGGAGCTTGTCCAGAGTATTGCATCTTTAAACATGTCAATTGTTCGAGGAGATGATGAGCAAATCGCCGAACTACGAGGCAAATATGTCATTTCAGTACATGCAGGAACTTCTTTAAGAGAATCTCCAAAGTTACCAAGCAGAAGCAGGGCCAATGCTATCCGTTGATCCCAATGGCAAAGATAAGTTCTTAATAAGTAAACCCCCGGAATTGCTCATATTTTCCAACATAGGGGAAGTATCTGATTCAGGAATTTGCATAAGCATTTCTTTCTCTGTTTCATCTATTACGGACTCGTGTTTAATTATCTGTCTATCCGGTGACCAGCTCTCAGCACCAAACTCACATCCTTTTCGGAACCGCCGCTCTTATTCACTTCCGTGATCCTCCTGTTGCTGTCATTTTGCTGCATTAGTTGGGATACGACTCCAGCGCTCTGCATGGCCTTGGCCAAGAACGACATCATCTGCACTTGCCCCTGCTCTGTCCCTTGGAGGCGTTGCTGCACGGTTTCAAGCTGCTGGTTAGTAGCCTTCTGCTGTTGTTCAAGCTGGACGAGCTCCTGCATGAGTATGTTCCTGTCCCTTTTGAGCCGCTCGACGTCCTCCTCCAACCCACAGGCCGAGACTGCAGTGTTCTGTGGCTGTGTCTGATGCAGTTGGCTTTGTCCATGACTTGATTTTTTCTTATTGATGGACTTCAGCAGATGTTTTTGTCCCCTTAAGAATCCCTCGTTCGCAAACTCCCATTTGTCAGTATCAACCTTCCTAAAACCCTGCTCAAACGGTTGTATAAATGAGGAACATAAGTTCTTGCATGGCAAAAGCACATGTTACAAGATTCACATAATAGATGACCACACCATTCAACAATTTGTAAATCCTATACTATCCAGAAATAAAAATCAAATGCTCTAAAATTTTGCATCATGTGGTCGTAAAACAAGTCTACTTTGTAACTACCACAGTCGTGAAAAACTAATGCATGTTATTCAGGTTAGCATTCCAAAGATCCATAATGGCATCCCATTCTATCCATTAGAAGTAGCATCATGCAGAATTAACTACGAAAGCACATGTACATTGTTAATCACTACGGAACAACGCCTGCTACTCATTGCCTTTCAAGCAAAATTGAGATGAAATCAAGGAGTTACCCCAAAAAGATCAGTTGAAGAGGTGAAACCGAAAAGTTTGAAGAGAGACTGGTTAAAGAAATGAGCATTTGGGATGTTGGCTGTGCTCCAAAGATGTCATAACAAACACCTAGTTGTATCAGCAAAATCACGATTGTACATTTGAAGTGAACTAACAAGTATGGATATATATCCAACGTTGAACTAACAAGTATGGATATTTATCCAACGTTGTATAGTATCTGGTTTAGATGTGATTATAATCAAATTAAAAGTTGGGTGTTGGTTCACGCTGGAATAGCATACTGGATACAGTCAAATTGCGATTTATTATAACAGTCCACAGAAAAAATTATGGGTCAACTTTTTCTAGCTCCAGATTTCACATCAATCATCATAGATAAATGCAGCTACTGCAAATAAACTGCTTAGAGCTAACACCCTGATCCCTCAACATAAAAACCATACAAAGCCATCTCTTGTAACTTATTTGTCAAGATCCTTTTAGTAATATACAACTGGATCATAATTATCTTTCTAGAAATCAATTCTAACAGGCTGCTAATATATCTAGTCAGTGAGTTATTTGTCCACCAGATCGATCCTGGGCCCAAGAATTCTCTATCTAATACTCGTACATAATGATCACTCCAACCCTTCCTACTCCCCAAATATCTCACAACACTAAGTAATCCTCCTAGTATGATGGCCTTTAGTGATTCGGGAGCTATGCGACCGAGGCGCGAGCATTTTCTTCAAGTTCCTTTCTTCTGGCTCCTCACTCTTGAAGTGGCATAATTCCAGCCCGACTCCGTAACTCTGAATCGATGCGTTGCACGATTCCCTCGTCTGACTTAACCGTTCGAGCACTCATGCTCCTTCGCACTAATCAACTGATTCGACCTATCATATCCACACTTCAACTCGTTGCGGGGCGATATTCTGATCGCAAGGAAAATACAAGCACATGAAACCTACCAAATCAATACCTCTTTGAATTGAATTTATACTTGAATCAAACTCATACCTCTTCAAATCAATTCACTCAGCGTAATGCACCGTGAGAATAAGTCAATATATTCATTAGGTTCAACTAATGGACACTTAAGAATATGGTCGGCTCTGGGTTGAACACTACTTGTGTAAATAAGTCAACTATTAATCTCTTCATTTTTGCATAAAATCTATTACAAAGTTCATTACGCTCCTTATATATATATAAGGGTAATCTTTTTAAACAAGTCATCGTAACCATAATTTTAATTTTGTTTTAACTTTTAAGCTCCCTTAGGTATTTACCTACGTATAAAAATATTGCTACCCTAGAGCTCTGATACCAATTTAACACAGGACAAGACCCAAGGGAAATATGATTAGTATGAAAATTAAAACTTTAGGAAGCTCGAAAAAATTGGACATGAAAGCTTTTAAAGAGCTGTGAAGAATTAACTACTACAATTTATCAATTTTTTAATAAAAATACAAACAATAATAATCAAGTTGTAATTAATGGAAATATCCAATTTCTAAAAACGTGCTAGTTGCGTCGGATCTCGATGATGATACATTTTTACTCGAGACCCAATTCGGTGTTAATGTCGACAGAGAAGAACGCAAAATACATCAACTTTAGGGTTTTTAAATTGCACTATACAAATTCAAAAGTAGATTTCTCTTAATTCATTTTTCAATTAACAATTTTTGAACTTACGGACTGTTTATAGACTCTCAAGAAACGAAAGAAGATAAAGTCAATCTTCAAAGGCCTATCCCTAAGATAACTTAAAATCATAATCGACAAAAGAGATAAAATAATCTTTATCTAAAATATTTCTAAAATAACCAAAATAATTAAAAGATAACAGAAAATCCAAATTGGTTCTCCATCAGATGAAGATCACCAAAGTTGCACGGGTACCCCCACCGAATGATCCATGTCTATATATGTGTGTAACATGATACTTTCTCGACACACTTGTGAAGTATGGTCCTCACATCTCAAGGTTAATAGAGATGAAACATAAGTGAGATATTAGAAAATATCATTTCTTTTGGAGAGAGTTCTTTGTAGATCTTTTTGGAACCTAGATACTATTAGAAACATGCAAGAGTATTTATGTGTATATTTAATTTATTGTATACATGCCATACCCATATCCTAATCTTTTTAAAAGATATAGTATTTCAAATCCATATCGTCTCCGTGACTATGCAACCTAGGTGTCACATATGTAGATGTCGAGCTAGGAACTCACCTTAAATAGAACCAAAATTCCTCATGACTCTGTAGTACTAATCCCAATCCACTCACAATCCATTTCTCTATAGTCCACTCAGGGGAGGAATTAAGAGTCTAAGGGGAGCTACGGTCCCCCAATTTTTTTTACAAATGTCAATTACCATATTGAAAATTTATGCAGTTTTTAAAATATATATTAGTTTGGCCTCCTAATATACAAAGAGTAAGCTGACTCCAGTTGTAGCAAATGAGAGGTATGAGTTCAAGAAGCATCTCTCCTAAATATTTTACATATTTTTAATATCTTATGTACAATTTTCTCTTCCTCTTTTGTAACACTTTGAAAATATTGAGTTTCTTTTTTTGCTCATTCTTATTTGAGTTTTAGTGTATATATATATATATATATATATATATATATATATATATATATATAGCTATTGAAGTTTAATTAACATATCAACTTTTAATTAACATATATATATATATATATATATATATATATATATATATATCCCGGTTCCGTTCCTGAGCCCACTCACTACATCAGTATTCCTTAGATTCTTGACCTAGGAAGCATGAAGTACCTCAAATATCAGTGACATGCCTGCATCACATTCTGTTGAACTTCACATATCTGTGACATGTCTGCATCACATTCTGTTGAACACATATGAGACAACATGAAAACTCCACAATACACTAGGGCTCTCCAAATCAGTGGTCTACTCCCTTATGTCGTATTTGTTATTCCCGATGATACAAGATGGTACAAATCACATAGAAAATCAAAATTACAACTTGTTACAGTGAGTCTTACAACCACGGGAAAAATGATTACACTTTGACAAAAGTAAATGCTAACAATCTCGTAACAAAGTAGCTAATACAAAACACGTTATAATTGCAAATAGAACACGCTGGGGTGATGAAAATCACCTTTGCGCAAAACAAGATTCGACCTTATTCCGTCGATCTGCTCTCAGGAACCAACAAGTTCAAAAGATAGAACTTCTGTAATGCTCCTTTGTCACTCTTGCATGAACAGAACTTGGACTCCACGAATTGATAACACTTCGTTGCTTTGAATGGTTGTTGGTAACTCTGTTGTTGCTAGCTCTATTAACGTAGGATGTACTCTCTATTTCTCACTTACAAAAGAGAAGAACTTCTGAATATATAGGAAAACCAACCCCCCTTAGCAGTCCATTGTCCATTATGGACAATAAATTCGGAGATTAACTACCTTTAAGTGGGTGGGTGCTACAGTAACCCTCACTAAATGTCAGTTATGCACTTAGAGCAACGAACAACCAATTATGCGCACATAGTACCATTTTCGCACGAAGCGCCAATGCGCAGCAACATTTTTGCATGAAGTGGCAACACGCAGTGTCCGTGCGGTGCGCCCACGCGTAGCGTCCGCGCTCAACGCCCGCGCAGAATCACCTATGCGAAATCACCCGCACGTAACCGCGCTGCTACTCACGCAGCCGCACGCGCAACTTCGTGCAAAAGCGCCATCTCACTAGGGTCTGATCTAAGTGCAAAGTGCGTCATCAAAGCGCGCCCTTCACTCGAGCCCGAGTCCGAGTCATCACGGCTTAGCTCCTAGGGGAGATTCCAAAGAAATGAGTAACAAAAAACGTAAATGTTTCTATGGTGTCTTGATCCTTTTCCTCTAGGAGAACACCCCACCACCTCAACTACATAGGCTACCACTTCCCATGTGCGCAAGTCAATAAAAGATTAATCTTATATTAAAATACACACTTGGGGTTTCCACATAGATGTGGGACTATTATCTAGAGTTCAAAAAAAAAAAAAAACCCAATAATATTTGAATTTGTGTGTTTGTAAACATAATTCTTGGCTTAGGAACTATCATCAACTCTATGGAAATGACATAAACAACTCAATTCTTACACAAATCAAGATCAACAACAACGACAATTCTTGTCATAAATCACGTGAGGATGCTGATCAATTTGGATCAGTAACTACAAATATCATAATATGATGTATTAGTTTCATTTAATTTGGAGAAACATGGACCAATTACCACTACATTAGAATGGCTCTCGAACAAAACCAAACAACCTCTCCACCCTGTCTTACCAATCCACTCGTCATATCAGTATCCCTTAGAATCCTGACCTATGAAGCACAGAGCACTTCAAATATCTATATCGTGTTCGTGTCGCATCGTGTCAGAACACGGATACTCCAAACTGGTGCTATGTTTGTGCCACCGTGCCCATATTACATCGTGTCGTTTCATTGTCCGTGCAGCATACTTTTATTTATAAATCAGCTAAAACTCACACAAACAACATTTAGAAAGGGAAAAAAAACCCCTCGATTCTCAACTAAATCAAGATGAAGAATAAGAAATTAAGTCCATTCCTCTAAACTCCACCCGTCACGTCAGAATTCCTGACGGAGCACTTCAAGCATCGGTGCATGTGTCCGTGCAGCCGTGTCCATATCGTGTCGTAATCGTGTCAGTGCAACCAAATCAAGAAGAAGAAGACGAGAAGAGAAGGGATTCGACGGGACGTACGTAGATGTTGAGCTGGCGGACGAAGCTGGCGAAGTTGTTGTGCTTGAAGTGCTTCGGGAGCAGCTCCCTCGCGAACTCCGCCGGCCTCCACACTACGAACCGGCCGCCGTCCGGCCCCCACGAGACCAACCCATCCGTCGAGGGGTCGTCGACGATGTCGTACGTCTTGCTCAGGAACGAAGCCGGTGGAGGTTTCGACAGAGGCGCCCCGGCACCCATCGGAGGAAGATTGTTGGGGTTTCGGAGTGGAGACAAAGGGAAAGAGAAAACCCTAACCCTAACGGAGTAGTGCTGATGGAGATGGGGGTTTCTTGATGATCGGAGCTCCCTCCCTCTTTTAAATGGGGAAGGAGATATTGTGGAGATGTTTTTAGTCCCCCAAGTTTGCTAATATAGCAGGAATGCCACTATAAAAGTTTTGGCTGGTACTAAACCGAAGCGCAGGGGCGTTTGGATCAAGTTTTTTTTGGCTTGGAATGAATTTTGAATTTTTTATCCATGTTTGGTGACACTAAAAACTAGGGCTGTGCACAATTAAGTCAAACCGATCAAATCGAACCAAGCCAAACCGAACCGATTGGTTTTAAACCGAACCAATGGTTCGGTTGGTTTGGTTCGGCTTCAATTTTTTCAAATCCGACCGGTTCGGTTCGGTTCACGGTTTGGTTATGCCAAAAATCGTCTAAACCGAACCGAACCAAAACCTTGTTAAATAATTAGGGTTGGCCGGTTGGGTATGGGTTCATTGGGTTGTATTATACAGGTTTAGTTCATTTATTCACATCACAGCCATTTATCAAGTTAAAGTTGAAAGAGCTCTCCCTCTTTCTCTTTCTTTCTCTCTAGTCTCAAAGAGGAGTGCTGGCGTCTCCTATTCTTTTCTAATTGCTCATGTGCACATGAAAGGGACTTTTAGTTGAATGTATATGATTTTTTTTATGTATAATTGGCATTTTTTTCCACCTGTAAAGCGCAAGTTGAATTGAAACTGCTGAATTGTATTTACTGTTGCAAAGTGGAAGTTGACTAAGGTTTCACAAAAGAAAAAACATACAGTCTATTTTTTTATGTGATAAAAACCGACCAAGTCGAATCGATCCAAACCGAACCAAGTCGGTCGGTTTTAAAACCGAACCGACCATTTGGTTGGTTTGGTTCGGTTTTGTTTATTTTTAAACCGATTAACTTCGGTTCGACTTCGGTTGGGACCAAATAGGTCGACCACCGACCGATGCACACCCCTACTAAAAACAAAAGAAGAGTTTTTTTTTGTCACGACTCGCATCCTAGAGTAAGGGCACGAGATGTGGGTACGTCCAGCCTACGCCGCAGTGTCGGCGGTAGAACGCTGTCCTAGGTCAAACATCTAACAATATAAAGGTACATGTACAGTATATACACTCCGAATGGAGGTGACATAGCAAATACAGTCTCAATCACATCTAAGGTAGAGCATGATAAGATAGATAAAACATGAAATCCAAAGAGATACAGCAGATAGAAGTCTAAGTGCCTAAGATACACAAACCCAGAAATACATCTCAAAGCTCAAATACAGTAATCCATAAAGTAAATACAACTCCAGACAACAGAAATAACTATCTATACAACCTCTACTGTGTCTTCTCTAGGCTAGCAGGCAATCTCCAGGCTACCTGTAAAATTTATCAATAGGTCCAGTCAGGACGGGAGCGAGCACAGTACATCTCAACAAATCATAGCAGATTAGAAAATATAATCATGCAGTAAAGTAAAATACAGGATCTGAAGAAGTACAAAATGTAAACAGAGAGAGAACTGTAATAGAAATATCTACTATAAATAGAGAACTAACAGTGGCTAGTGAGTCAGAGTACAATATAGACATGTAAATGGCATAGGAGATTCTGATGAGGCACTACGGAGTGATTCTGATGAGATACTACTTGGGTATTATTCACATGTCTACTTCTACTCCCCCGTACCCCCAATCAATACACAAGGATCCAGCCATGTTATGTTATGATTCCATGCAATGACCCACAAGGGGTGATACATGGTAGGCCCAAAAATGGGTGATTCTAGGAATGCCCATAAATGGGTGATTCAAGGAAGACTCTGTGATCATGAGAGTACATGTCACAAGTGATTCAATGAACCATGAAGCATAGTAATACACAATGTAAGTGAAACGTACAGAACATGTAGTATCCGATGCTCCCTGAGGGGATAACATCTCAAGAAAGGATCCATATAGTACTAATCCGTGTGACCAACGTGACAGCATCAAGTAAAGTAATTTAAAGCAGGAGAATAATTCTTACAGGATATGAAATTATCAGAAAATGTACTCGCCTGATAACCTGAACAGCTGATAGAATAGGGGTCCAACTGAAGCCACAGAGTCCTATTTAAAGCAACACAGGTTACAAGGTATTCAAGTTGTAATAAATGAATCTCTACAAGCAATCTATATTATTCTAGGCACTTCTAAGTCAAGTCAACTCTAGGTCAACCTCCGGTCAACAATCTAGTCAAACTAGGTCAAGTGTGACTTACAGTTGACCTTGGTCAACTGGTCAACTCTAGTCAAACAGGGTCAATTCTAGTCTAATTATTAAAGATATAAAGTGTACTTCGTCATTCGTACGTCGAAACCTACGACACGCAAATCGAGGTAAGATGATCAACGGTAAAGTTAATAATCTTATTATAGTGATCCACGTGTCCGTCTTGCCAATTTCAGCGATGTGAGATCACTGGAATTGATCAATCTCAGTTTCGTTGTACTAATCCCGAAATACGAACATTATAAGAATTAATTATTAATTAATTATAAAAAGGTTAAACTCAGAGAAATTATCAACAAACATTGTCGGACGATGAAATAAACATCGCCAACGTGTCCAGGATGGTCAAATTAGCTAGGATAGCCTACCCATCGGTCCAATTTGGACACAAGGACAAAAAGGTAATTTCGGATCAAACGGTATCCGTGTCGAAGCCGTTTTGCACCGAAAACGTGCAAGAAACAAGTCTATAAAATATAACAAATTATATATCCACGAAACCAGAATGACGATACGAACCCAACGGTATATCCAGAATTGGATTCCGTTGACCCGATCTCAATTTGGTCCGTTGACCAGAACATTGGAATTTCGGTTTGTACGGAAATGCGTGCCGGAGCCAACGTTCTCAAAACTCAGCAAAGTATATGTCAACGAGTCCAGAATGACGATACGAACTCAACGGTATATCCGAAATTGGATTCCGATGAGCCGATCTCAAAATGACCCGTTGACCCGGATATTGGTATCCGACTTGCACCGAAATACGTGTCGGAACCAATGTCTACTAAAACCTAGCAAATTATATGTCAACGAGTCCAGAATGACGATACGAACTCAACGGTATATCCGGAATTGGATTCCGATGAGCCGACGTCAAAAAGTCTCGTTGACCCGAACTGTGGGGACCCACTTTGCACCGAAATGCGTGCCAGGGCCAACGTCCTCCAAATCTAACAAATTTTATATGAAAACATGCCAGAACGACGCCACGAGTCTAATGGTGGTGTCAGAAATGAAATCTGGAGTCCCATGTTCAAAAATGGAATTTTACAAGTTTGAAATTACGAATTCGGACGACCAACTTTGGCGTCGAATTCAACCAATCAAACAAGCTCACAATGAAACAAAACTGGAGGGGTAGTAAGAGGGTTATACCAGCTTTGCACAGGCACTGGTAGCACGCCAAATGGATCTGCGGTAGAGGAGGTACAAGCCGACGAAGTTGACTCCGTGAAACTGTCCAAAATTTATATAATTTAAACAGTCAACTTGGTGGCCGGTTTTGATGTATCAAACGATAAAATTAACGGACAAAAATTGACAGGATTGAAGGTGGATATACCGAGATTGTGACGGCGCAAAGAAATCGCCGATCCAACGGTCGAATTTCTCGGAAATCGTACGCGAAGTTGCTGCGACGGGGCGCCAAAACGGACTTGATTCTGCGCGCGTCACGGCGGGAATTCGTGCGAAATGCACGAATCGCCTATACGTCGTGCCGAAGAGGGAGATGGCGGACCCAGGGGGTCGCCGAGTTCGCCCACCGGGGGGGCACGGCCACGGCGGCGGCGGCCGGCGGCGTGGCCTGCGCGCGCGGCCACAGGCCGTTTCCCGGTCGGCCAACTGCTGCAAACGCAGTTGCGCTGCTGCTGTGCGGCGGCGCGCAGCCTGGTGCGACGGTGCCCGGCCAATGTGGCGGTCAGGCGCACGGGCACGGCAAGGTTCGGGGCTGTGCTGGATGGTGGTGGCGATGGTCAGAAATAAATGGATGTGATCGGAATGGTGGTGATGGTAATGGGAAGGAGGAGAAGAGAATGAGAGGAGGCTGGTGGTGGCCGACGACCAGGGGGTTGGTCGACGTCGTCGGCCACGCCGGAGGGTCGACCATGGGCTGGGCTTGGCATGGGGAAGCTACTGTGTGTGTGTGCAATGGGAGTTGAGAGAGAGAGAGGGATGAGAAATAATTGTTGTGTGGGAAAATTAATAAGAGTGGGAAAAAGAGAGAGAAAAGGGGATTCCCTCAAAGTTAGGGCCGGCCACTAGGCTAGGAGTTTGTGGGAGTTGTCATGAGGGGATTTGAATGGCTAGGATTAATTAAGAGGATCAAATGGCTAGGATTAATTGGGAATTGGATTCATTTTTGGGATTTAAAAATCAATGGAATTTACACTCAATATTTGAAGTGGAAAACTAGGTATTGAATATTATTTTTGGGCAAGGAAAAATGAGGACGTCATGATGGAGAGTAACATGGAGCTGGGGTTGGGTTCAGTGGAGCCGGGTTGGATCAAAATCGGACATGGCGAAATAATCGAATTAAAATAGGTGTTGATAATCATGGGTAAATAAGTAGCACGTGGGGATTCCAATAAATGGGACACAAGTGTCATGCGGATAGTAGGCTCAATGTGGGCCATGTCCATATTTGGGGTTGACAGGTTTTGGTCGACAGGGTACCCACAAATCAAGTTGAAAAATGAATGTGACACCGTGGGGTGAAATAAAATCGGGTCACGTGTCAGGAAAGTTGTGTGAAGCAAACAGAGCACAAGATGGTGTGTCTGAGTGGGACACGAAGGTCATGAGTGAAGAGCGTCTCGAGTAGATCATGCATGAGAAGTTGGTTTCAAGGAAATGGCTGGTCTTGTGCTCCCAAATTAAAAGTCACGGTAACGTGCTAATAATGATCAAGGAAAAGAGTGAAAAAAATTAATAATCGAATGGTCTAAATCGACCCGAAGTTCTGCGAAGCGAAAAGAGTACAAGGGAACAAGTTTAGATGTGACATTATATACCATCATGAAGGTAATCCTGTCCACTACAAAACTCGTGAAGAAGGTTTCCAGAGTTGAACATCCCTGACACTCCAAATATCAAAGGCATGGAAAAGTACACTTAAGGATAATTAAACAGAATAATTTATTTATTAAAACTAAATCAATCAGAAAATAAAATTAAAAAAAATTAACCCGAAATTCAGGGTACTCACATCCTACCCACCTTATAAAAATTTCGTCCTCGAAATTAAAATATGCGTACTCCTTCTAGGTCAAACCCCCACAATCAAGTCTCAGAACTTAAATAAAACATACGATTAAAAGGACGGCATACAGGGTCATGGTATACTGGTACGGTGGTAGCGAAAGTCTCATCTAGGTATACTAGTCATGCTAACCAAAACGGTCATAGGGTATCAAAACACACAAGCAATCTAGGGTGCTAAACTAGAAAAGTTACAGAAATAACAAATCATTAAAACTGTAAGGCAGTCTACCATCCTACATGAAAACTGGTACTCATCAAAAAAATAAATAAAGATAACTACCAATTATCTATAAAGGGGTACTATTCAAGAAATAATCATAATCAAAAGTTAAAGAATGAAAGTCAATTGCATTGAAATCCAATCACACTATATTTATATATATAGCGTTGGAGAGAGAAAAGCTAGCATTATGTAAATGTTATGTGGTTCATGTGTGTATGGGTGTATGTGGACATGTTCATATGGTTAGATAGCAGGCATGTGTGTATGTGAAATATACATAAAAGTGTATAGGAGGATTTGGGTTTCCAAACAATAGCTATCAAGTTACACTACTCATGGCATATTGGTTAAACAATCTATAATACACAACCTATTACTCATAACATGCATGGCTAACCATATACATATATGTTGGCCCATTCCATGGTCACACCCGATTTCGATAATCAACTTATACTTTAGTCCATACACAAAATATAGAAAATGCTGCTAACTATTTCAGGATACATGAAATCTTATTCAACGGACGATGTACTGCATAAATCCAAGCGTCAAAGTCATCAAAAATTCTGAAGACTTTTTCTACTTTTATTCTGTATTTTTACACTTTATTGAGTCTAGGAATTTCCTTGTAAAATCAAGTATGGTATTACTGGCTTAGGGTTAAAATTATTCTCCTTCTCTAAACCTATTTTTACCCTTCATTTTCGATTACAAATATTTCAAAAATATATTTCGAAAATATTCCTTTTCAAATGATTTTACAAATTACCAAAAACATGTTTGTAAACTGTTTTTACAAAAGAATTTTATTATATCTCCTGACAGAACTCCTAGCCGAGTTCGGTCCGAGTTCGGCCCGAACTCTGACCGAGTTCGGTCATTTTGTATTCAAACTTCAGTTGCCTCCAAATCTGCGAGCAACGTCTATTTTGCGAGATATTTGCATCCGAACTCTGTCCGAGTTCTGCCCGAGTTCGGTTGGTGAAAACACCTATAAATAGAGAAGAACTTTTCATTTCAAAACATTAATTCATTCTTCATTCTCTTCTCTATTCATCTCAAGTGTTTTCTAGTGATCTAAAAATTTCAAATCTCACCTATACTTCTCTTAGCCAAAAGCCAGTACTATCAGATTTGATTTAGAAGTCTTTTGGTTATTCAGAGTTGTAAAGAGGTCGTCAAGTTTCAACAACAAATTCTCGTTGTGGAGCTGGTCGTGCGCTCGTCACCAAGCACGGGTGTGTTGGAGTTGGTCGTGCACTCGTCAACAAGCACGGTGGTGTAAGAGTTGCAAGCACTCAGTTAAAGCTTGTGCCTTTAGTGGATTAACATCGAGCAAGAGTACTCGAGACTGGATTAGTCCTCTCAGAGGGATACCAGTATACATCGCTGTGTCACTGAGTTTGATTCTCCTATCTTTATTTACTGCTCTTACATCATTGCCATAGTTTAATTTTTAATTGGTGATTTTATTTCCGCTGCACACACGCACTCTATTCACCCCCCCTCTAGAAGTGCTCAACGATCCTACAATTGGTATCAGAGCTGGTTATATTCTTATATAACATATCCTAGAGAGTATATATATGGCAGCCGTGAAATCTATATTCAACGGTGAAGGGCAATCCACAAATAGACCTCCCCTATTTGATGGAACAAACTATACATACTGGAAAACACGTATGACTTTCTTTTTAAAGTCTCTAGATTTTGATTTATGGTCAATAGTCATTGATGGATATAAGAAACCACCACCTACAGTGGTTGAAGGTATTCTTATGGAAAAGACGCATGACAAGTACACCGATGCTGAAAAAGCAAAGGCTAGTCTTGATGCTCGAGCCATCAATGCACTATTCTGTGCAATTGACAAAACCGAGTTCAATAGAGTTTCTACCTGCAAGACGTCTCATGAAATTTGGAAACTCCTTGAGGTAACCCATAAAGGGACTTCCCAAGTCAAGGAATCCAAAATCAGTAGACTGACTCAGGAATATGAATCTTTTAAAATGAAACCTGGTGAGTCAATTACACAGATGTTTACTCGTTTCCTTGATAACTAATCCCCTTCAATCTCTTGGTAAAGATTACAGCAACCATGAGAAAATCAGGAAAGTGCTGAGGGCTCTAACAAAGAACTGGAATCCAAAAGCCACAGCAATCATTGAAGGAAACGATCTCACCATGATGACTCTAGAAACACTGATGGGCAAATTGATGACTCATGAGCTCGACTTGCAAGACTTTGAAGAGGCCACACCAAAAGAAAAGACTATCGCCTTCAAAGCTCAAGCAAGAAAATCAACATGCAATGACTCAGATGAAGAATCATCAAGTGGTGATGAACGTGCCTTACTTGTAAAGAACTTCAAGAAATATCTAAAGTTCACAAGCAAAAAGAAGAAAGACATCCAAGAAAGCAATGAAGACGAGACTATATGCTTCGGATGCAAGAAATCAGGGCACATGAAGAAGGACTGTCCAGCTACCAAGAAGAGCAGTCCATATGATCGGTCAAGATCAAACAGAAGATCCACATCTGGCCAAAAGTATGCCAACACAAGCATCTGGCACGAGAGTGATGCCAGTGACTCAGAAGAAGAAGACAGACCTTGCAGCAATGCAAATGTTTGTCTTATGGCATTCGAAAAGGTATCATCTAATCCTCTGTTTGATGATTTTACTTTTGATGAACTAGAGACTGCCTTTAGCGATTTATTTGAAGATCACAAAACTGTGCTCGACAAGTATAAGCAATCTCGAAAAGAGATTAAGGCACACACAGCCGAGATAGCTAGATTGTCTAATTTACTTGAAGACATTAAAGAGACATCTACTACCGGTAACACGGAAGAGATAGCCAAACTTAAAGTAGACTATCAAGAGGCTATCCTCAACATTGAAAAGAAAGAAAAAGACTATGTCAAAATACACAAACTTTATGACATAGAGAAGAAGTTGCACCTAGTAACTGAACAAAGACTCCTTGATATGACTGCAAGATACGAAGAGTCTGTAGCGATTTCTAAAAAGTTAGAAATCAAGTTGGGCAAACAGGCAATACCTGTGACACAGCCCAAGATTAGTCCTAATGCAAAGCATACACCAAAAAGGACTAAAAACAAGAAAGCACAAAGGAAACACGAACACTATTATGCTTTCACTTATAGGTTTTCCAAACAGAACAAGCCTGCAAACACAGTTTATTCCACTAAACTGACTTGCACATACTGTGGTACACACGGTCATATATCACAATATTGTATGGCAAGAAAGCTTGTTGATAACCATACTCTAGTTTGGAAACCTAAGGCTAATCTGAGTGGACCCTTCAGAAAATGGGTACCAAAGGATTCATCTACTTGTCTTGTAGGTGGACCCTCAACCCTCTCATGCTAGAAGCAAGTGGATTCTCGATAGCGGATGTTCGCGACACATGACTGGTGATGCATCTTTATTCGCTACGCTATCGATGAAGAAAGAAGGATACGTCTCCTTCGGAAATAACTTGAGAGGTGATATTATAGGTAATGGTACTGTAGGTATGTCTCCTTATCCAATAATAAAAGATGTTTGTCTAGTAACCGAATTGAAGCATAACCTATTGAGCATAAGTCATTTGGCAGATAATGGTTATGGTATCAATTTTGTGAAAGATAAATGTACTATATAGATATAAAGGGATTAGAGAAGACAATATATATGTTTTCTTTTTGGAGAATACTAATAATACAGGAAGGTGTCTAGTAGCCAATCAAAATGAAAGCTGGCTATGGCACATGAGACTAGGACATACAAACATGGATACTATCTCACGTCTGAACACAAAGAAGTTGGTAAAAGGACTCCCAGAAATTCCTTTCAAGAGAGACAGTATGTGCTGACTGTGAAAAGAACAAAGCACATAGGTCTTCTTTTAAATCCATCAACGCTGTAAGTACTTCGAGACCTTTGCAGTTGATTCATATGGATTTATTTGGTCCTAGTAGAGTCGCTAGTCTTGGCGATAAACTCTATGCTTTTGTCATTGTTGATGATTTCTCTCGTTTTACATGGGTTTACTTTTTATCAACAAAAGTGATGCAATTTTGAATTTCAGATATTTTGTAAAAAGGTTCAAAATGAAAAAGGCTTCATGATTACTCGTATCCGAAGTGATCATGGTGGCGAATTCGAAAATACTGATTTCAAAAAGTTTTGTGATGATAGTGGATACTACCACGAATTTTCTTGTCCTAGAACTCCCCAACAGAATGGTGTTGTGGACGGAAGAACCGTACTCTAAGCGAAATGGCTAGAGTCATGCTTAATCAGCATAATCTTCCTAAATATTTTTGGGCAGAAGCTGTTAGTACAGCCTGTCATATTTTAAATAGGGTGTTAATTCGACCTATATCGAAGAAAACACCATATGAGCTTTGGTTTGAAAGAATTCCAAACATATCTTATTTTAAAGTTTTTGGTTGTCGCTGTTTCATCCTGAACACCAAGGATAACTTGGGTAAGTTCGACTCGAAAGCAGATGACGGGATATTTCTCGGATATGCTGCTAAGAGTAAAGGATATAGAATTTTTAATAAAAGATCTTTGATTGTTGAAGAAATATTAATGTTACCTTTGATGAGTTGAATAGTCATAGATCTAGCGACAGTGATGAGATGCACCTACAAAGACAAAGAAGAGTTCTGAGAAAGATCCTACCCAAGAGGCAAGAACTGATAAAAGTTCCGAAGATGCAGGAACTGAGAAGAGCCTTGTGAAAGGTATGGCCCAAAGATTCGAATCATTAAGATTCAAACCGGATCATCCAGAAACTCTCATAATAGGTGATGTATCCAAAGGTGTAAGTACTCGTTCATCTCTTAGAGATTCTGAAGTAGCAGCTAATGTAGCATTTATTTCTCAAATAGAACCTAAGAATATTGATGAGGCTTTTTCTGATGAATTTTGGATTACTGCCATGCAAGAGGAACTTAATCAATTTGAGAGAAACCAAGTTTGGGAACTCGTTCCTAAACCTATTGGTCAATCGATAATTGGTACCAAATGGGTGTTCCGAAATAAACTTAGTGAAGATGGTCAAGTTCTACGCAACAAAGCACGTCTAGTTGCACAAGGTTATAATCAAGAAGAAGAAATTGATGATGAGACCTATGCTCCTGTTGCTAGACTAGAAGCCATTCGCATTTTGTGCTTTTGCTTGTTTTAATGATTTCAAACGTTTTCAAATGGACGTGAAAAGCGCATTTCTAAATGGATTTTTGAAAGAAGAAGTTTTTGTGAAACAACCCCCTGGTTTTGAAGATTTTCAAAAACCTGATCACGTCTTCAAGCTTAAGAAAGCACTTTATGGACTCAAACAAGCACCTCGTGCTTGGTATGAACGCCTAAGCGCCTTCTTACTTGATAATGGTTTTTCAAAAGGCAAGATTGATACTACTCTTTTTATTAAATCTATGAATAATGATATACTTCTAGTGCAAATTTATGTAGATGACATCATCTTTGGTTCTACTAATGAACAACTCTGTCAAGAATTTGCCAAGTGTATGCAGAGTGAATTTGAAATGAGCATGATGGAAGAGCTGAAATTCTTCCTAGGATTGCAAATCAAACAACACTCAAACGGAACATTCATCAACCAAGCCAAGTACACGAAGGACATACTAAAGAAGTACGACTTCGAGAATGTGAAGCCAATTGGGACTCCTATGGCTACATCTACAAAGCTTGATGCTGATGAAAGTGGCAAACCTGTTGATCAGCGTAAGTATCGAGGTATGATTGGTAGTTTTATATTTAACTGCTAGTCGTCCTGATATTATGTTAGGTTTGCATATGTGTGCACGATATCAGGCAAACCCTAAGGAATCACATCTTAGTGCCGTTAAGCGTATCTTCCGATACCTTAAAGGAACATCTACAGTTGGCTTATGGTATCCCAAAACCAAATCCTTTGACCTCATAGGTTACTCGGATGCGGATTTTGCTGGATGCAAAGTGGACCGTAAAAGTACCAGTGGTACATGTCATTTCTTGGGAAAGGCCCTAGTCTCTTGGTTTAGCAAGAAACAAAATTCAGTAGCATTATCAACAACTGAGGCTGAGTATATCGCCGCAGGACGTTGTTGTGCTCAAATTTTGTGGATGAAGCAAACCTTAGAGGACTACAATCTGCACTATACAAATGTTCCTATATATTGTGATAACACTAGTACAATTAATTTAACTAAGAACCCTATCTGTCATTCACGCACAAAGCACATAGAAGTTAGACATCATTTTTTACGTGATCATCAACAACACGGGGATATTTGCTTAAAATTTATTGATACTGAACATCAACTAGCAGAGATTTTCACTAAACCATTGGCTGAAGACCGTTTAACATCTTGAGGCGTGAGCTCGGCATTCTTGAATTCTCGGATTCTTAAAACATATGGTAATTAAATACTGTATTTATGACTTGATAATTTATTATCTAATGAAAATTATTTTTGGGGACAAACTTACAAAGGATATGTCTGTCACCACGGCTACGGTCGAAGCGAAGCGGTACTTAAGAGTTCCCCGGTGAACCACCGTTAGCTGGGACAATCCCTACAGTTAACCTAAAATAACAGCAATTAGTTAATAAACCAGTCAAACATCATTTATTACAATCTTTACTTACCTGACTGCTTTAACTATCTCGGGAATGCAAGTGGCCGAACTCGGCCCGAACTCTGACCGAGTTCGGACCGAATTCGGACCGAGTTCGGTCGGCGCTGTGATGGCTCCAGAACCGAACAGCCGCCCTAGCACCTATAAATCCCATCCTTTTTTCCACTATTTCTCCACACCAAAACGTGAAATAGTTCCACCTCCTTCCAGAAGACTTTCCTCCTCCTTCTTTGCAAGGCATCGACGATCTTCCTCCATCTCTTCATGGCTCCGAAGCGTCAACGAGGAAATTCTTCTCAGGGTGCTTCCTCCTCATCCGACTACACTCCGGCTAGTCTCTTCAGTCCAGCCAAACCTAGAGATCCCGAGGAATATGATGGCACTCTGTTTTCCGACAGAGACTTCTCCAATCTCTGGTTTGATTCCTTTTTTTTACGTCGTATTTGTACTGGAGCCTTTGTCAACTTTACAACCTTCTTTGAATATGCTCCTGTTTTTGATCAACTTGGATTTCGCGACTTTTTCGAGGTCCAAGATAGTATTTTCGACAATGCTGTCTGTATGTTCTACTGCAATTTGCAAGTACAATAAAACGGAAATTTCTATTCCTGCGTCGCTGGACAGGAACTAGAATTTAGTGCCACCGATATCAGTGAATATTTTCACGTTCCTGATCTTGGTGATGCTCTTGTTGACATCCACCATATTCAGTTCCCTGCCGATGTCACTTTAGCTTCTTTTAGGGAATTGATTTGTCACCCTACTCCTCCTCCTCGAGAATATTTCTAGACATCTTAACCAGAATTTTTACGAACTTCATCGTATGATTTTCTCGGCCCTTCTTCCGAAGAAAGGCTCTACCGATGAGGTCACATTTTTGGAACTCTTTGCTATGTATCACATTCATTTTGGAATTCCTTTCTCCATTCCAAAAACCATGATGTCTTGGATGCTCAACTGCAAGAATGCAGGTAGGAACCTTGTTTTCCTATGCACCTTGCGAGTATTTTTTGCCGTTTCGAGATTGATCTTGAAACGTGTGCTATTTCTTCTCCACCTGTTGAGTTGACCCGCTCTCGTCGGTTTCCTCAACCTCCCGGTGCTGCTCCTGCTGACCCAGTAGCTGATGCTGAGGCCCCTCCAGCAGATGCTCCTCCTGCTCCGGCCCCTGCCCCTGGACTCGATCAGGCATTCTACCAGCGGTCTGATGATTTCGTTGCCGTATCCACGCAACGTTATCAAGACTCCGAGTTCCGGCATATTTCTCAGGCCCAGGTGCTGAGAAACAGTATTGCCGATCTCCATTACAGCCTGGTGCATGATCCAGTTCATCCACTCACTATCCTTCCACATCCTGCTTTCCCTGGTCCTCGTTTTACTGATGAGACTACTTTTCAGTACTTCGACCCGACCACTGCCTATTTCCCTCATGATCCTCCCGGTGCAGACGACGCAGAGATGTGATGTGGATTCAGCCATAGGATAGTGGATTTAGTTTTGTTTAGTTTTGATGCTGTTCATGTAGTACTTTTTACTTTCATGTCTAAACTCTTTCAGTTAGCCATTTATCAGTTGTACTAGTTGACTTTCTAGTGGAAAATTTATGATATTTCGTTTATTGCATTTCACTTATCTATGCTGTGATTACTATTTTTTCTTTCACTTTGTGTGTTTTTCTATTGTTGGCTTCATGATTTACGGGGGAGCCGATTCATTTTACTACTTGACAAAGGGGAGAAAATGAGTATACAAAAATATCACAAATGCAAGGCTAGAACAAAATTTTTTTCAGGTATTTTGATATATTGTTTTATTTTTTTATAAATATATTTTGGTATAGACTCAAGTTTGTCAATTATCAAAATGGGGGAGATTGTTGGCCCATTCCATGGTCACACCCGATTTCGATAATCAACTTATACTTTAGTCCATACACAAAATATAGAAAATGCTGCTAACTATTTCAGGATACATGAAATCTTATTCAACGGACGATGTACTGCATAAATCCAAGCGTCAAAGTCATCAAAAATTCTGAAGACTCTTTTCTACTTTTATTCTGTATTTTTACACTTTATTGAGTCTAGGAATTTCCTTGTAAAATCAAGTATGGTATTACTGGCTTAGGGTTAAAATTATTCTCCTTCTCTAAACCTATTTTTATCCTTCATATTTTCGATTACAAATATTTCAAAAATATATTTCGAAAATATTCCTTTTCAAATGATTTTACAAATTACCAAAAACATGTTTGTAAACTGTTTTTACAAAAGAATTTTATTATATCTCCTGACAGAACTCCTAGCCGAGTTCCCCGAGTTCGGCCCGAACTCTGACCGAGTTCGGTCATTTTGTATTCAAACTTCAGTTGCCTCCAAATCTGCGAGCAACGTCTATTTTGCGAGATATTTGCATCCGAACTCTGTCCGAGTTCTGCCCGAGTTCGGTTGGTGAAAACACCTATAAATAGAGAAGAACTTTTCATTTCAAAACATTAATTCATTCTTCATTCTCTTCTCTATTCATCTCAAGTGTTTTCTAGTGATCTAAAATTTCAAATCTCACCTATACTTCTCTTAGCCAAAAGCCAGTACTATCAGATTTGATTTAGAAGTCTTTTGGTTATTCAGAGTTGTAAAGAGGTCGTCAAGTTTCAACAACAAATTCTCGTTGTGGAGCTGGTCGTGCGCTCGTCACCAAGCACGGTGTGTGTTGGAATTGGTCGTGCACTCGTCAACAAGCACGGTGGTGTAAGAGTTGCAAGCACTCAGTTAAAGCTTGTGCCTTTAGTGGATTAACATCGAGCAAGAGTACTCGAGACTGGATTAGTCCTCTCAGAGGGATACCAATATACATCGCTGTGTCACTGAGTTTGATTCTCCTATCTTTATTTACTGCTCTTACATCATTGCCATAGTTTAATTTTTAATTGGTGATTTTATTTCCGCTGCACACACGCACTCTATTCACCCCCCCTCTAGAGTGCTCAACGATCCTACAATATATGTAAAGAAGTAGAGATTTAGTTATGTATCTATATACATTATAACATGTATGCATAAACTCTCTCTCTCTCTCTCTCTCTATATATATATATATATATATATATATATATATATTATATAATATATATCTATAGATATATGAACATAACATAGAGAGGAAGGGTTAGGTTTACATGGCAGTGTATACTAAGTTAGGGTGTGTGTGTCCTTGTACATGGTTATATCTTAGTATTGAAAGGTTAAACCCAGTTTTAGTTCAGCATTTACATACAAAATCTGAAAATAAGCTAACATTTAAACAAGTGTAATATTAACATAATACAGTTTCAGATTTTTGGGGTTTGAAATATCACAACTAACTCAATGCTCCCAACACATCCTAACATGATGGAGATGAAACCCTAACATACTATCCATACATTTATATATGCATACAGTTCAATATTACATATTAAATCTGAAATCGAACTAAACATTGAAATCAATGTAAAAAATGTTAACATGTATTCAGTTTTAAGATTTTAGAGAAATTCGAACATCAAACCAACCCAATGTTTATCACAGCCTAACATGTAAGAATATGAAACCTAACATTATATCCCTACATACAATAATGTATGTAGCTAAAATATTACATTTAAAAATAGCTAATTGAACTAATCGCTTAGAATCCAGTATTAAGGGTTAATATGCACACAGTCTTAGATTTGACAAATTCAAACATAAAACTCAACCAATATTTTTTTGAATTGAAACCCTATGTATAACATACATGTGCAGTGATGTAAACATAACTAATAACATGAAATTTATATTTAAATTACGAATTTAAACTAGAAAAAGTAGAGAACCAGTCTCTGATATGTACTGTATCAGAAATATTGGGGTTTTGAGAATTTAAACATCAACAACATATTAATATGTATTTAGATAGGTTGGAAATCAAAGTGTAGCATGCATACGTATCAGGCAAGTGTCTGTGTCTACTATATATTCTCATGTCCCAATATAAAAATATCAAATTCCATATCAAGACCAACATTTAGATTCCTACCAAGATTGCAAAGTAGGTGACTGGTGTAATCAAGACAATTTTATTATTATTATTTAATACAAGAATAATAGCAAGAAAGAAATAACGATAAAATCTGTTTTGCTTATCTGTTTAAAGAAGGAACCATTTTGAAACCCAGAGCTATAATATCAAATACAAGATAAGGTCTAGCAAAATCATCGATTCATTGTATTATGAAGAAACTCATAGCAAAAAGTTACACAAGGTTTATAAAAGCGGCTAAAGCTACTCCTAAGTTAAATAATGAGAAGCAAACAAAACAAAACAAACAATAATTTTCTTTTTTTTGTTTTTTTTGAGAATGATTGAAACAAAAGTAGAGAAAACAAGTTCAAGAACATTTAAGGTACAATCTGATAATCATATGCGTCTATCCAAAATCATGGTACTCTAATCCTCGTCATACTAGTAAGCAAGGCTACGATAATCACAAATTCCTCGACTTAGGCACATACCTCTAGAATCGTGGTATTTAAAATTTTCGTGATGCCGCTAGCTTGGCTGCGAAAACCTTAAATTCCTACACCCGAGAAATATATCCAAAATCAGACTGTATGTCCTCACCATGCTGGCTAATGTGACTATAGAAGACTAGATTCCAAAACTTAGATGACCTAGCCCATAATTTTATCTTGACAAAAATTAAATTAAATCACAATGAATACCCAAAAAATCAAATTTATCAACGAACATCAAGATTCAAAAATGAACAAAAATCCATCAAGTCAATAAATACAAACTCGGATGCAACAGCTAACATCAAGATTCAAAACTCACAATCATCATCAAAATCAATAAATACAAACTCAATTCAACAATAATCCATCAAATCAAGTTCAACAACAGAAAGTAAAGATAAATCAAATCAAGGGAAGAAGAGTTTTCAAATCGAAGTTAAAATAAGATTCTCAAGGGTCGTCCCAGGAATCTCTCAAGAAATTCTAACTATGATTGAGTACCTTCAAAAATATCCTAATCCTACTGCAGGCTGTAGTGGTACTCTAGTTCGAATACCACTACACAAACTCGACCTGCATGGGCCACCACTAAAAAAAACTTGCTAATATTTAGGATTGTTAGGGAAAAAGTTATTCTCATTGGAAAAACTATTCCCAAGTCCCCCTTGGGAATAGATTTGCTTTCCTAGGAATAATGTTTGGCTATTTTGTTTGGACGATTATACCATCTTTTTATTTTCAAACTGTCAACTTCTATCCCAAACATATAAATCATCATGAAATTAATGAAAGGGTATTAAAGGAAAACTAAATAAATTAATATTTCTATCCCTTTGTAAACCAAACATGGAGGAATTTTTTTAAAATTTTAAATTATCTATTCCCAACCTAACCAAACATGGGTATGAGAATGTTGAATTCCATTCCTATGGGATAGGAATTGAAAACCTATTCCAAGAAATACAAAAACTTGATCCAAACGTGTCACTTCCGTTTTTCGTTGTACGTATTTTCAGTAAACGTATACGGATTTCTGACATTTGTCAGGTGGACCGTAATTAGACTTGTCTTGCTTAGCCTAGTCTTGGTTTAATCTTGACTTAGTTTATTTTAATTTGGTTCGGTTCAATTTGACTTGGCTTGGCTTGGTTTGTTTTGGTTTGAGATGGAGAGATTTTGTATAAGAACCAACTCTTCTCTTCTCCATTATTTACATTTACTTCTTTATCTTCTTCATTTACTCCTCCCACCTACCAAGCCTAGGCAAGTGCAACTTGCTTCATGATGGATCTCAAGTTTTATTGTTCCATTCTTCCTTACTTGATTCTAAGCCTCTTTAGAACTTGACATTTTTGGGTTTGATGGATGGATTCTTGTAGATCTAAGTGTGTAATTTTTTTATTTTCCTTGGTTTTGATATCTAAAATTTGGTTATTTTCGAGATCTAATGGTTCCATGTTGTAGGAAATTCAATTCTACCCAATTTTGGCTTTTGAACCGCTTGATTTTGACTTCGTATGAGAAAGTTATGTCATTTTCGTGTTCATGGGTTCCCCACACCTTCTGGTGCTGTCGGGACGATGAACAGTGTCGCGCGCAGTGTCTTCGCTGCCGCACGCCGTGCTTGCGCAACATGCACCGTGGGCACTTTTGCCCTCGCGTACATAGCAACTTGCGCGCCGCGCCCGCGCATTTTTCTGCCGCGCGTGACTTACTCGCAACGTGTGCCATGGGCACTTTTGCCTACGCGCACATTGCAACGCGCCGCGTGCCCGCGCATTTTTCTGCCGTGCGCCCACGTGCAGTGCTTGCGAACAATGTGCACCGTGGACACTTTTGCCCGCGCGCGCCATGCTTGTGCGCAAATCACTCCAAATGACTGTTTTGCCCGTTTGAACTATTTTGTAGCTAAAATCTTAAAAAACTCAAAACATGAAGTTGTAGATCTTTTTCTTGGCATCAAGAATATGTTACTAGCTATTTTATGCAATTTTTCTTATTCATGATAATGTAGGATAGAACATGATAGTGGCCCGTCGTGGCGCACTCTTGACAAGCAACCTTGGCATGATAATGACATGATAGTGGCCCGTCGTGGCACACTCTTGACAAGTAACCTGACATGTAATCTTGAATGCTATTGCGACGACTATCTTGACATGCTGAGTAATAACTCGTCTTGATACCGTGGGTTGATTGTTCTTGAATGTGCTTGTATAAGCTACCAGTCTCGTCTCGCATCATGTCTATGACTTGCATCCCTGGTTACCACGGTCAGGGATTCATGCTGATTCTGACTAGGTTAATTACTAGATTGATCAAAGTAGCTCATATAGAGAGATATTTCCAGTTACAGGCGATTCCGTTATCCCGGCCACACCTGATGGACTTGTAGCCTACCGACGAGTAGGGCACATTTCCAGCCCACTGTCATGTGGGACACTTCTTGAAACAAGTAATATGCACACTGTCATGTGTGCACTCAAAGTCACCTAATATCCTTGATAACTCTTACATGAACCTCGCCTGGATAACCTAGATAGCTGTAAGGCTTGTGACTGTCGGAAATCTCATTGCATCTTGCTAGTAACTAGGCTTGTGATAACCCTAGTTAGTTAAAGTATCAAGCGTACTTTTTGCTTACCTTGAATGTTGGATGAAGTCCAATCCTGTCTAGTTTTGTCTAGATCCAGTATATGGCTATCTTAGGACGTGCTTGCTTATGCTTTACTCATAGCAATAAATGGCTAGAGACCCGGTTCTGTTCAGGCGAAGGGTTACAACCTCGGTCCTTGTTTGGTTTAAGGATTGTAATCTGGCTTCCGGAATAGTTTCTCGTCCTTCGTCATTGTTGCCTTATTTACATTTCATGTTCCTATATTATTTTTGTTCATTTTCTGACATGCTGGTTTTAGTTCTTAAGTGAAGCCTCCCTTGTGGCACTTGCTCTTTCTGGCTCTGACCCAGCTGGTTTTATATGGCCAGGTTTTGGAGCAGCACCCAAGGATCCCCAGCCTTCCAGCCAGATGGTGAACACTAGACGTAACCCTGGCAACGAGTGGGTTTTATTTTACTCTTCCACTCTATTGTAAATTATTCTTTTGAGGCAATTAGCCACCGAGCAAGTGTTAGCTCATATTGAATACTTATATTTCTTTGCCTAAGGGCTGTAACATGATTGACAAATCCTAGGGTTGATCATGTATGACTGAAACTCTTGCTAGTCCTCGCATTTTTACAACTAGCTTCATGATCATCTATATATGAAATGTATGAGATCCTTATTATTGAATATCTGATGGTCTAACATCTGTAACTATTATTACTTGTGAGATTGAGCACTAGGCTTGTTCTTGACCATAAGAGACTGATGGCTTGTAGATAAACCCTCATACATCTAAACAGCCGTGATCGTATATCGAGGGGATTATACTTCTATATAGCTGGCTGTGTTTGTCCTCCGCTCTCCAGTATTCTGGTTCTGGGGCGTGACATGGTTTAAGTGGTGGCCCATACAGGTCTTGTAAATCAATATGTGTGAGGGTTTTACCGGATAGATGTCTCAATCAGTACTCGCCTTTGATCTCTACTGTGTCT